>OX465281.1:133014936-133164870 GCA_949987705.1 Thereva unica
GCCTTAATATTGCTAGATAGTGTTTATTTTTGAATAAAGAATACAAAAATGAGTCGACATAATTTACGGTCAAATATTTTTTTAGTTGGCACTGAATATTCACAAATTCTTGGTGCAAAATTACCGTCAAATAAACAAGTGCTATCGGTATTTTTTTACAATCATAATATCGTGAAGTTATCTATTCGTGAAAGTGCTAGATTAACTATAAAAGAAGTGTCCTTGTTTTGGGAAAAATCCAGAATACCAATCAGAGATGAACAACATTGTATTGCAAAATTAGAAAATATTTATGAAGAATGGAAAAACATCCGTAAAAGTAAAACTAGAACAAGTGTTACTCAAAAAAACAAAGAAAAAGAATTTAGTAATAAATTAAACGATCTCTTTGATATTGCACATGCCAGTGCATTAAATATGATGAAAGATGAATTAGATAAACAATTTTTATTAAATCAACGTATGAAAGGACGCCCAGGATGCCTTGTTGGCGTTGATATGAAAGCTATACAACAAGAAAAAAGAAAATTAAAACTTTTAGAAGTAGAAGCTAAAAGAAAGAAAAAAGCTTTAGAAAATATGGAAGTTGATACGGAAATAATTAACACACGAGGTATCTTAGTATTTTTTATTTATTTGTTCATTTAAATAAGTATAATGAAATTTTTGTATTTACTATGAATTATAGAAGCGATATCAGCTTCCAGTACTGATGAAGTAAAAACAACTTCAGAGAGTGAAAACGAACTACAAAATCGCCCATCATGTTCAAATACACTCCAAAAAAGAGGAAAAAAAGTCGTTATTACCGAAAGATTAGTCTCTGCCTTGGACAAATGTAAAATAAGCAATCGTTCAGCTATGCACATTATTACTGCTGTTGCGGAATCATTAGTAGAAAATACAAGTGACCTTATAATAAATAGAACATCATTACAACGGCAAAGGGAAAAAAACCGACTTAAAAAATCAGAAAACATTAAAAAGAATTTTAAGGTAATTGCACAAGAAAGACTATTGAAAGAAATATTGAATATCTAAAATGATAAGTTTATTATTATTATTATTGTTACTTCTACTACTTTTAGATAGACCACGGGATTTTACATTGGGATGGTAAATTACTTCCAGAAATAACCGGTCGAGAAAAGGTAGAAAGACTTCCAATTATTATTACTCACAAGAATGGTGAACAATTAATTGGAGTCCCAAAATTGTCAGCTGCAACAGGATCAGAAATGGCTGATGCAATGTACGAACTTTTATTTGAATGGAATTTAGAAGAAAATATTGTCGCTTGCTGTTGTGATACAACGTCGTCTAATACAGGAGTAATTAAAGGAGCTGCATCATTGCTAGAAAAAAAACTTGAAAGAAAATTATTATATTTACCTTGTCGCCATCATATCTATGAACTTATACTCAGAGGTGTTTTTGAAATTTATTTTCCAGTAACTACTAATAAAGACGTTCAATTATTTCGGCGATTTCAAGAGAAATGGAAAAACATACACAAAAATAATTTTAGATCTTTATTAGAAAATGACAAGTTGAAATCAATTTTAAATTGCGTTAAAGATGATATATCAGATTTTTGTAATAAACAACTAAAAAAAGCAATAGTTAGAGATGACTACAGAGAATTATTGGAATTGGCCAGTACATGCTTAGGAGCAACCGAGAACATTAAATTTCGTAATCCTGGTCCTACTCATCATGCGCGCTGGATGTCTAAAGCTATATACTGTTTAAAAATTTATTTGTTTCGAACAGAATTCAAGTTAACAGAGTATGAAAGTGAAGCATTGGCAGACATATGCGCTTTTATTATACGGTTTTATGTTAAACTTTGGTTTAATTGTGTCATTCCATCTAAAGCGCCTTATCAAGATTTGTCTTTTATCAAAGAAATTTATAATTACAGAACTATAAATAAAGAAATAGTAAATATTGCAATAAAAAAATTGCAAACCATTTGTGGTATTTATCTGATGAATGCGTTGCAATGGCATTGTTCGATAATAATACTTCTATTGACATGAAAAAAAAAATTGCTGAAAAAATTAATAATATTGATAGATGCGATGACGAAGTAGAAAGTGTGAAACGTGTAGCGCTGAAACCTAGCGAAATCAGTCAATTTATAAAAAAGGAACTTTACGATTTTGTTACAGTACACACAATTGAATTTTTTTCTCGTTTTGGTATTTCCATTGAATTTCTGAATGAAGACCCTCAGAACTGGAATGATATTGAAACCTATAAAAACGGAATTGATATTGTTTCAAAGTTAAAAGTGGTAAATGATACAGCCGAACGTGGCGTTAAATTGATTGAAGAGTATAACAAAATCTTAACAAAGCGCGAAAACGAAAAGCAATACTTGTTACAGGTCGTAACAGATTACAGAAAAAAATACGAATCACATACTAAATCATCTTTGATTTCACCAAAATAAATAATTTTTATTTTATATTTCGTATTCTAAGCTATTACATTGTTATAAATAAACAATTTTTCAAATAAAACTAATAAAAACAGTCTTATAAAAATTCTTAAATTTATTCTTTCTATTTCCTTAATATTTGGTTTTACTGTTATTTTATTTCATAGCTTTATTATTTGTAAACTGATTTTTATGATTTTGGCCATTTTAGAAAGGTAATAATCTGTAGAATTAAAAAAACAAAATTATTGACTATTTCAGGGTTGATAAAATAGTAAACAGGGTTGAACAAAGTGAAAAAAGGTAAAAAATCATCATTTTTTAAGATTTCATTCTCAATGCGCCACCTCTAAATATTTTCCGATTCGTCTAAAATTTTAGATTTCTTAGTTTTTTGGCTATTCGCATGTTTCTAGGGGGTGAGACTTAAAATTTAAGCACTTTTTTTTTCCTCCATACAATGAAGGGCCACCCTAATATACATATATATATATATATATATATATATATATATATATATATATATATATATATATATATATATATATAAATATGTATATATATATATATCTATATCTATAAAAATCTCGTGTCACAGTGTTTGTTACCGTACTCCTCCGAAACGGGTTGACCAATTTGCATGAAATTTTTTGTGTATATTTGGTAGGTCTGAGAATAGGTCGTAGACTATTTTTTATACCTTTAACCAAAAACACAGCTGCAAAATCCAAACAAAAATGGTAATTTTAGGAATTTTCACTTCATTTTAGTTTCAATAGCTTCATGGCCTACCTATTGTTTGACAAATGTAAAATTGTCATTAAATTGAATCATTACATTTAATGAAAATTTCAAATTTACGCAGCTGTCAAACAATAGGTAGGCCATGACGCTATTGAAACTAAAATGATCCATTGCGGCCGTCTCAAGAGGGCAATGTACCACTTTCTTCACAACCACCTCGACATGGGTATCAAATGAAAGGGTATGATAAGTAGAATACAATAAACAATGTAGTATACAAAATATATCTTAAGATCCATGGCGGCCGTCTCAAGAGGGCGGGGTACCACTTTCTTTACAATCACCTCGACATGGGTATCAAATGAAAGGGTATGATAAGTAGAATACAATAAGCAATGTAGTATACAAAATATATCTTTAGATCTATGGCGGCCGTCTCAAGAGGCCGGATTACCACTTTCTTCACAACCACCTTAACATGGGTATCAAATGAAAGGGTATGTTAAGTAGAATATAATAAGCAATGTAGTATACAAAATATATCTTTAGATCCATGGCGGCCGTCTCAAGTGGGCGGGGTACCACTTTCTTCACAACCACCTCGGCATGGGTATCAAATGAAAGGGTATGATAAGTAGAATACAATAAGCAATGTAGTATACAAAATATATCTTTAGATCCATGGCGGCCGTCTCAAGAGGCCGGATTACCACTTTTTTCACAACGACCTCAACATGGGTATCAAATGAAAGCGTATGTTAAGGAGAATACAATAAGCAATGTAGTATACAAAATATGTCTTTAGATCCATGGCGGCCGTCTCAAGAGGGCGGGGTACCACTTTCTTCACAACCACCTCGACATGGGTATCAAATGAAAGGGTATGATAAGTAGAATACAATAAGCAATGTAGTATACAAAATATATCTTTAGATCAATGGCGGCCGTCTCAAGAGGCCGAATTACCAATTTCTTCACAACCACCTCGACATGGGTATCAAATGAAAGGGTATGATAAGTAGAATACAATAAGCAATGTAGTATACAAAATATATCTTTAGATCCATGGCGGCCGTCTAAAGGGGCCGGATTACCACTTTCTTCACAATCCCCTCAACATGGGTGTCAAATGAAAGGGTATGATAAGTAGAATACAATAAGCAATGTAGTAGACTCAATATACCGATTCATGGCGGCCGACGCAAGACCCATGTTCTTTAAGGCATTTCATCTGTGTAAAATTCATATCTCGAAAAATATTAAGTCAATGGATGGTTTTTATTGTTTACTATTGACTTGTGGGTGCAGCGTAGGCGCACCGGGTCCCAGCTAGTCTATATCTATAAAAATCTCGTGCCACAGTGTTTGTTACCGTACTCCTCCGAAACGGGTTGACCAATTTGCATGAAATTTTTTGTGTATATTTGGTAGGTCTGAGAATAGGTCGTAGGCTATTTTTTATACCTTTAACCAAAAAAACAGCTGCAAAATCCAAACAAAAATGGTAATTTTAGGAATTTTCACTTCATTTTAGTTTCAATAGCTTCATGGCCTACCTATTGTTTGACAAATGTAAAATTGTCATTAAATTGAATCATTACATTTAATGAAAATTTCAAATTTACGCAGCTGTCAAACAATAGGTAGGCCATGACGCTATTGAAACTAAAATGATCCATAGCGGCCATCTCAAGAGGGCGGTGTACCACTTTCTTCACAACCACCTCGACATGGGTATCAAATGAAAGGGTATGATAAGTAGAATACAATAAGCAATGTAGTATACAAAATATATCTTTAGATCCATGGCGCCCGTCTCAAGAGGGCGGGGTACCACTTTCTTCACAACCACCTCGACATGGGTATCAAATGAAAGGGTATGATAAGTAGAATACAATAAGCAATGTAGTATACAAAATATATCTTTAGATCCATGGCGGCCGTCTCAAGAGGCCGGATTACCACTTTCTTCACAACCACCTCAACATGGGTATCAAATGAAAGGGTATGTTAAGTAGAATATAATAAGCAATGTAGTATACAAAATATATCTTTCGATCCATGGCGGCCGTCTCAAAAGGGCGGGGTACCACTTTCTTCACCACCACCTCGACATGGGTATCAAATGAAAGGGTATGATAAGTAGAGTACAATAAGCAATGTAGTATACAAAATATATCTTTAAATCCATGGCGGCCGTCTCAAGAGGCCGGATTACCACTTTCTTCACAACCACCTCAACATGGGTATCAAATGAAAGGGTATGTTAAGGAGAATACAATAAGCAATGTAGTATACAAAATATATCTTTAGATCCATGGCGGCCGTCTCAAGAGGGCGGGGTACCACTTTCTTCACAACCACCTCGACATGGGTATCAAATGAAAGGGTATGATAAGTAGAATACAATAAGCAATATAGTATACAAAATATATCTTTAGATCCATGGCGGCCGTCTCAAGAGGCCGAATTACCACTTTCTTCACAACCACCTCGACATGGGTATCAAATGAAAGGGTATGATAAGTAGAATACAATAAGCAATGTAGTAGACTCAATATACCGATTCATGGCGGCCGACGCAAGACCCATGTTTTTTGAGGCATTTCATCTGTGTAAAATTCATATCTCGAAAAATATTAAGTCAATGGATAGTTTTTATTGTTTACTATTGACTTATGGGTGCAGCGTAGGCGCACCGGGTCCCAGCTAGTATATATATATATATATATATATATATATATATATATATATATATATATATATATATATATATATATTTCGGATTAGTTATTTCAATTAAAACTATTAATAAATCCCAAAATCTAGTAGCGGCCGGTTATATCGTAAGTGGTCAGAACCACGAGGCCAGTCTACAGTAGGTAATTTCAACAGAAAAGCAGGCGTTTGGTCCATAGCAGCCATCTCAAGAGGGCGGATTACCATTTTCTTTACAACCCCTCGACATGGATATCAAATGAAAGGTTATGGTAAGTAGAACACCAAAGGCAATATAGTATACTCAATATATCGTTTGGTCCATGGCAGTCATCACAAGAGAGCAGATGACCATTTTCTTCACAACCCATTCGAAATGGGTATCCAATGAAAGAGTATGATAAGTAGAATAAGCAATATAGTATACTCAATATGTCGCTTGGTCCATAGCGGCCACCTCAAGAATGCGGATTACCATTTTCTTCACAACACCTTCGACATGGATATCGAATGAAAGAGTATGATAAGTAGAACACCATAGGCAATAAAGTATACTCAATATATCGTTTGGTCCATGGCGATCATCTCAAGCGGGCGGATTAAGGTAGGGACACACTGAGCCCAAGTACGCAACGTATACTATCCAACGTGGGAGAGTTGGTGTGCACACTACGCATACGCAACGTATATGGCGTCAGATTCGATCAATATTTCTTCTGTCGCTTCTGACGCGTTGCGAACGTAATTTCTAGAAACACACTGGTCTTACGCGTGGGATGGCGTATGATATCCACTCCACCTTCCCACGCCGATCTGGATCGACAGATATAACGTTGCGTGGGACGCGTGTGACAGTATTGCGTATGATAAGTGTGTTTCTAGGCATACAAATTCAACCGTTTAGATTTAATAACGCGTTGCATACGTTGCGTACGTGGGCTCAGTGTGTCCCTACCTTTACCATTTTCTTCACAACCCCTTCGAGATGGGTATCAAATGAGAGAGTATGATAAGTAGAGCACATAAGCAATATAGTATACTCAATATATCGTTTGGTCCATAGCGGCCATCTCCAGAGGTTGGATTACCATTATCTTCACACCTCTCGATATGGATTTCAAATGAAAGGGTATGATAAGTAGAACACCATAAGCAATATAGTATACTCAATATATCGTTTGGTCCATGGCGGTCATCTCAAGAGGGAGGATGATCATTTTCTTCACTACCCCCTCGACATTGTTATCACATGAAAGGGCATTATAAGAAGAATGCCATAGACTATGTCTTTAGATTCATGGCGGCCATCTCAAGAGGGCGGATTGCCATTTTCTTCACAACACCCGAGACATGGGTATCAAATGAAAGGCTATGAAAAGTAGAACACCATAAGCAATATAGTATACTCAATTTATAATTTGGTCCATGGCGGCCATTTCAAAAGGGCGGTTTACCATTTTCTTCACAACTCCTTCTAGATGGGTATCAAATGAAAGAGTATGATAAGTAGAACAATATAAGCAATATAGTATATTCAATATATCGTTTGGTCCATAGCGGCCATCTCAAGAGGGCGGATTACCATTTTCTTCACAACCCCTTCGAGATGGGTATCAAATGAGAGAGTATGATAAGTAGAACACCATATGCAATATAGTATACTCAATATATCGTTTGGTCCATAGCGGCCATCTCAAGAGTGCGGATTAATATTTTCTTCAGAACCCCTTCGACATGGGTATCAAATGAAAGAGTATGATAAGTAGAACACCATAGGCAATATAGTATACTCAATATATCATTTGGTCCATGGCGGTCATCTCCCGAAATCAATTTTCCCAGATTTGTTCTTTTTTCACTATAGCTTTTTCCTATCGCAGACTGTGTCCTCATAATCTTATTTTGTTGAAAGGCGTTGCAACGCACGCGGGTTTTTGCTAGTTTAATATGAATGATTCAATTTTATTCATAAAAGTATGCAATCATTTCATCAATGTTTTCTCATGACGTTGTCACGTTAAACTATCGTCCGTAAACCCTCTTTACAGACAACAAATTTTTTTGGAAAGTATTATCATTTATTTAGAAAAGAATTTTGATTTTGATAATAATAATTTTGAAAAGCTTTGTATACTTTCTTTGGAGAAAATTCCTAATTTTAAAGATATTTTGGACATTGTTGAATGTTTTAATGTTAAAAATATAGACAAAGATGCCCTCTTTGATGAATATGTCGTCTTAAAACTATTTTTATCTCAAGCGGGGCCATCTAATTTAACAAAATTATCTGTTGAAGAAAAGTGAATTAAATTTTTTGAGTGCGGTGAAAATAATAATTTTGAAAAAATTATAAATCACATAATTATAATTTCCTCATTCCAACGCTGCCAACGAAAGGGTTTTCAGTGAAATGTTTTTTTATTGGAGGAAAGAGAGAAATCGCCTACTAATTGAAAATTTGGAATCCGAATTAATTCTTGAAACTAATTATAAAATGACCTGCCAAGATTTTTTTAATTTCTTAAAGGGAAGCATATTACGAAGTGTTTGTTTCTCGTTTTTTGTACATTTTTATACATATATACATATTTATTTAATTTTTCTTCATGGAAAAGTTTTGCTTTTGTTTTTTTGTTTATTGTTAATTTTTTGTAAAATATAAACGTGATTTAAGACTGAAGAAATTTGAAATAAACTATTTACAGTATGGCCTTCGTTTTTTTACTGCACTTTTTTTCAATGTACTGATTTCTGTCAGTGCCCTGGTAACCCTCACTGACATATAATAATGGACTGCTCATCAGCAATTATTCCCATAAAAACCGATGGCACCAAAAAGGTATAGTCGCTCGCTCATCCATAAGCCCCCAAACTGACAGAAGCACTCAGAAATCAAATCAATTAGAGAAAAATAGACGGGTATAGTGATGTTTATATCTTTTGCGTTAAATCAATTAGAAAAAAATAGACGGGTATAGTGATGTTTATATCTTTTGCTCTTTTCCCCATAAGCCCCCGGATTTTGACATACAGAATGTCAGTTGCTAAGACCGGCGTTAAGAACTTAAATCAGATACACATAAAATTTGCAAATTAATGGAAAAAAGGCATTTTAAAAGGTGAAAAAGTGAAAATAGTGTTTATTAATTTTTTTAAACAAAATATTTGTGTTGTATTAATGTTTTAAGTACGTATTTAAAAAAATGTAAATTTCAAAAGTGATTCCGGTGTTTACATGGAGTGAAAAAAGGTTTTTAGCCTATGGAACAAATTGGTGCCATGAAAAATTTCTCATAAGCAGTCCATTCTATATGTCAGTGGTAACCCTACTCATGATGCACCTCGAAGCCCGATTTTTTAAATTCAAAATGGCCGCTGAAATATTACCTAAATTAAAAATAGCCGCAGAAATATGGTGCAATTTGCCAATTTTATTCCACCTCCAATGGAAGTGGGTATCTACCGGTTTTTAAGGTAGGAAATAATGAATTTGTGGTCAAAATTTATAAATTCAAAATAGGCGCGCATATATGGTCAACGAATTTGCAAATTGTGCTCCAATTTAAATGAAAATCGATACCTAGGGTTTTTAAGGTAGCAAACAACGAATTTCTGATCAAAATATAACTTCACCAATAAGTAGGTTTTTCAAGAGTTGGAGATTCGGAAAGTCTTGACAGCCTAGCTACAAATGAAAAACTTTCAACACGGTGTATTCTGAACCTCTCTAAGTAACCGGTTCAGAATTGATATGGTAAGGAGATGTGGAAATGTAGGATTTGAATTTTTAGGTAAAAGTCTGGCATCTGGCAGCTGGGTAAATAAATGAAACCTCGGCCAGTGGCATTCTCAACTCTTTTCTCGTTTCTACTTACGCTTTCGAAATGCGCTTTTTTATGCCCAATTTAATTTTCCCTAATAACTGATTCATTAATAAAATTTATCAGCGCGTGGACAAATGTAACTATTTCGTGGACAAATATAGACAAACGATGGGCAAACGAACGCGCAATTCGCAACCGGGATTGCTAACTTCGCAAAATTGAAAAATTTTATTTATTTATTATAATTAATGGGTGGGCGGGCAAATCAAGGCAAGCGGTAGTTTGTCGAGTTCGTAAGGGCAAACAGCTAAAGCCTTATTTACGCCTAAACATGGAAAACAAGGTGTTTTTTTTATAAAATTATGCGATTTATCACCTTTCCATAAGCAATATAAGTAATTTTTCATTTGTAACCGTTAACCACAATATAAATAAATTGTGATTCCATGAGTTTTTTTTCCTATCATTCTTCGTTTTCTTTATTTTTACATTTTTTACATTTCGAAACGAACTTTTTTTTCTCCTTCAGTCTAAAAAAGTGGGTACTCAAAATTATTCTATCAGATGGCGCTATAAGCTATTTCAACAAGCTAGAGCGATGGCAAATATATCAACGGCAAGGGGAAGGATCCCGAGAGAAGGGAAAGGGAACTTCAAGGTCGCAGGGTTACCACAATCGCGGATATATAATCAGTCTCATTACTTAATTGTCACACCTAGTTGTATACTCAATTTATGGTTAGATCGATTGCGGTCATCTGAAGAGAGCGGATGACCATTTTCTTCACAACCCCGTCGACATGGGTACCAACTGAAATGGAATGATAAGTTACAAGTAGAATACAATAAGCAATATAGTATACTCAATAAATAGTTAGATCCATCGCGGCTATCTCAAAAGGACGCATTACCATTTTCTTCACCACCCCCTCGACATGGGTATCAAATGAAAGGGTATGATAAGTAGAATACAATAAGCCATGTGGTAAAATCTATATCGGCGGTCTCAGATTACCACTTCTTCACCACCCCCTCAACATGGGTATCAAATGAAAGGGTATCATAAGTAGAATACCATAAGCGATAAAGTATACTCAATATATGGTTATATCCGTTTCGGTCATCTGAAGAGGGTAGATAACCATTTTCTTCACAGCCCAGTCGACATGTGTATCAAATGAAATGGAATGATAAGTAGAATACAGTAAGAGATATAGTATAATCAATAAATAGTTAGATCCACCGCGGCCATGTTAAGAGGACGCATTACCATTTTCTTCACCACGCCCTCCCCATGGGTAACAAATGAAAGGGTATGATAAGTAGAATACAGTAAGCTATGTCGTAAAAACCATATCGGCGGTCTCAAGAAGGCGGATTATCACTTCTTCACCACCCCCTCAACACGCGTATCAATTGAAAAGGTATCATGAGTAAAATATCAGAAGCGATATAGTATACTCAATATATGGTTAGATCCATGGCAGTCATCTCAAGAGGGTGGATTACCATTTCCTTCACAACCCCTTCGACATGGATATCAAGTGAAAGGGAATGATAAGTAGAATACAATAAGCAATATAGTATACTCAATAAATAGTTAGATCCACTGCGGCCATCTCAACCCAACTAACACAAAAGGTTTTAAAAATGTTGCAAGAATCTTTACACAACTTTTTAACAAGTGCAGTAGTTTTATAATTTAGTGTTGGAAACGTTTTGCCAATATTAAAAAAACATTTATATACCCCAAATAGGCGCAGGTTTATACAGCAAAATTGCTCTGTAAGTGTCGTATACAAAGGTCGTTTAATCGCTTGTTCAGCAAATGATATCACTTTTACACAGTAACTGATAAAACTGTTTTAAAACTGTATAATAAGACATTATGCAGAAATTTTCTGCGTATAAGTGAGTATATGACTTTTAAAAAACATTTTTATAAAACCTTATATCCTTACATTTTAGAGGATTATTGCAACCATTTTGTTGTACAGCTATTTTCATTAGATATTATTAAAAAACATTTTGGTAACATAATTGCTGTTGACTTACTTAGTATTCGACTAATTTTAATATTTTACTCACTGTTACTTTCTGCATATTATGATTAGGATGACATCACTAAGGTCATCTTAGAATAATATGATAATATTAAATTCGAATATTGGCTTTGCCGGAGTGAAAATTACTTGCAAGGTTCACTTTACTGTGGAAAGTCTTGGTAATAATTCGAATAGGAACAACGCCCCATTAAAATAATGAAAATTTAACGAAAGTTTATATTAAACTCATTTTTGAATTTTAATTATTTTATGATATTATCCAAACGTACAACTTTTTTTTCGATTCTATGAAAATAAGGTACATATCTACTAAGTAAGATATTTCAAATCATTTAAGCAGTTCCAGTGGAAAACTAAAAAAAAAATTTTTTTTATAAACGGTTTTTCTAATATGGCGGCTTCCCTTTTCTTACCATTTTCAAAACCAAAATGTCTTCTCTTGCAGTAAGACTATTTTACTTTTACTGAAACTATTAGAAAGTAGTTTAGATACTTGGTAGATAATAGTATTTTATAAGAAGTAAATTTGGGATAAAATAAGTATCAATAAAACAATTATAGAATAATCGGCCGTGTAAAAGGATTTTGCGTGATATTTTTGCTCCGAGTATTATTCATTATGCTGTATAACTAGCTCTTACAATCACCTTTATAAAACATTTTCGCTCTTATTTCAGCACTTTTTACTCTTTATTGCTATATAATGGTTGTATTAAAGAGCGACTTGCAGGATAGACAGAATTCTAGAAACTAACTGTGGTTTTTCGCAGTAGTTATAAAGTAGAAATACCGTGTGACAACTGAACGCAGCCGTGCGTCGATATTTTAGAATTAAAACCTAAAAAGTGTTTGAAAGTGTTAGCGGAATTTCTTTTGCTTACGTTCTTTTTAATTAGTTTATTTTTACAAGGTAGGTGAAACTTATTTAAGCTTTTATGAGAATTTTAGTACTTATTAACATTGGGCACCATGGTCACCACACACATTCGATGACACGGATAATCTTGTCGAAAAAATCCACCAATAACTAAGATAATATTTATTAATTGAATATACCTGTTTTCAGAATGTTTAAGATTATTCAGACGAACGAAAAGGGGAAACCACAATTGTGCATTATTCCAGAAGCGTGGGAGAAAGATGGAGTTCTTTACTGGCCCAGGAATAAAGCCGACAAATTAATCAAAAATGAAAACTCAAAGCCGGACGGGAAATGGTTTGAAATGCCTTGCAATTTAAAAAGGGCAAAGTTAACTTTAGATGAAGCAAAAGTCGAATTAAACTTAATGTTAGACAATGAAGATACAGACGTAGATCCCGAACCAGTAATTACATCATCAGTTACTCCAAAACGACCCAGAGCCTTTCTTCCAAGAAACACGCCAAAACCGAACGACTATAATGATCTGGCAAAAGCTTGTTTAACAAGAGTAAAATATACAAACATTACTGTTGAGCTTGCTTAATTGATTAATATTTTTATTTACAGAATACAACGATAGCTAATCAAAGCCCATCGGCAACAGAATCTGTTTACACCATTGCCGTGCATGGTACTCCAGAGAAAACACCAGCAATAAATTCTGTTTATACTCCAATCACTGATGTCAATCCTTTACAAAATTCGAATGAACTTCGTTTTCTTGTAAATCCAACGGAATTGTCAGATATAAGTTTTCAACTTCCATACGAACTGGGCAGCCAAGAAGCATCTCAGGAGACACAATTAAAAATCATTATAGAAAATCAGAAACAGATTTTATTGAATCAAGAAGCGATTTTAAAAAAAATTGCAGTCTTTGATGTCCAGGTTGAAACAGGTTTGAAACTGCTTGCTAAATCTACAGAGGTTCATAGTAAAAATAGTGAGTCTGTAAATGCTCCAAATTCTGTGCAGTTTGGAATGATAGATTCTCTAGAACACATAATTTCACTGGAAGAGAAATTAAAAAATCCGGAATATATGAAGGATTTACTTGACAAATTCAGTTTTGTATGTGGCAAAAGTGGAAACGAGTACGGTCTAAACGTCTGCTATTCGTTGGTCGACAAAATATTTACCAGAAAATTTATGACACTCTGTAGCTGGGCAGGAGGATCCAGGGGAGGAAATGAAAAAATTCCGTTCAAAATATATAAGAATGTTATTTCTTTATTTTTTTCGTTGGTTCGGTTAGCTGATGCACATTTTACTCTAGAGCAATGTGAACAGTTTTTTAAAAATATTATAAAAAATTCAACTAGGCGAAATGATTTAAAGAACCACACTCGATCTTCTGCATGTAAGCGAAGACCTTCCAAGTTAATATATAAGCATAAGCCACAAGTTGTTGATGAAAATAAAAACCTGGTAAACAATGTCGAAAATGAGGATAACATTAAGGAGTCTCCAGAGGATATAGTGTAGATTAATTTACAATCCTTTTTTTTTAATTCTTTAATTGTTTAATTTTTTCAGTTAAAATAAAAACTATATAAAAAGCAAAAATAACTCTATTTAATTATACATTCACCCACGACCTACATACGTGTACTTTTATAACGTATGAAGTAGAGGGATAAAAACTGTTTCGGTGTCGGTTGCTATATTCACTAACTTACATTTTATGTCATCTGTGGAATATAAATCTGAAGCACTAATATCAAATTCGTTTGAACAATATATACTAAGATACGATGACTTAATTGGAGTAATAAAATAATCATTTGAAGTTTTCAAGCTACTACCCTGTATAAAAATTTTGTCATTTTGTTGAACAGCATTATGCATTTGTATGATTTTGTTGTTATGAGTCAAAAACCATTTGTCTTTTTCTTCTGAACTTAATAACAAATTCTCCAACTCCAACTTTAAATAAACATTGCCACATTTCTTTTTCAAAATAGGGTACGTTTTAGTTATCTGCTTTATCTTATATTCGGTTTTGACTTCAGCTTGCTCTTGTAACCTTTTAGCCACCTGTGCTAACGGACGATTCCCATTACGAAGTAAGTTTTTAATTTGGAATAATTGTGATTCGAATGGATAAGCATTAAATGACGAAAGCTCACCAAATTTTCTCACTTCGTCTACCACATGAGTTAAATTATGAACATTACTTGTCATATAATCTTCACCATAAAAATCCCGAAAGGTTTCTACATAATGATTTAGCAATGTTTCAGCTAAATCTAGCAAAGGAAAATATGTTTTTGAAGAACAAATCGTAATAGCACAAAATAACAGTAAGAAGTGTTCATACACATCATTAGGTAAAACAGTTTTTAGTGCTACTATTCCAATATAATGAAAAAAAGTGCGGTATTCTAAACCTTTCCAGTGCGCTAAACAGTCAAGTCCTCGGACAGCTCTGTGAATTTCACTTGGCATTTTACATTTTAACAAAAAGTTTGTCACTGCAAATATATCCCTTACAGACCACTTGGTTTTGTAACTACCAAAATTCCCATTTCTCCAACCAAGTAAACATCTTTTCATTATTCCTAAGTCAATTAAGTGTAACGAATCGGCCACAGGAAAATCTTCGATCATGTCAACAGGTAACTGAACCAAAGGAGTTTCTGTTTTGAAATGTGAACTATATTCTTTCAAACGAAAACCTTTATCAGTCCTTTTCGTGCAATTGGATCTTGGGAAAAAAATGCAGTGAGAGACATAAGAATACTCTCCTACAGTTGTACATTTTAAACACCCGTGCTTTCCATTGAAATTTGTAACTCCTAAAATATTAAGAAAGTACATATAACCTCATTAATAAAACTATATAAAGTTTTACCTTTAATAAAAGCTCTAGCCGGGGAGTCGCAAATGAAACATCTAATTTTCACAGAAATTTTACGTTCTCCTTTGCAGTCATTTATAAGAATACCGTTTTTTATAATCATAGTCATTTCGTCCACGAAGGGAAACAAAAAATCTTTGACGTCATTAGGTTTACCAAACCCACTGAAAATTCCAATAATCATAGGCTTAATATGTGGTAGTTCATATATGTTACATAAGATGGGCCAAAACTCTTGTTTTGAACTTTTGTATACTGGTAGTCCATCTACATTAATATTTAGAGAAATGGTTTGTGGAATTATTTCTTCATTTAACAAGTACTTCCTTAGACAACTCGATAAGCCATGATGCCAGTAGGAGCTATTGTTGCCCATATCCTTTAAAACAACCCTTCGTGGAGTTTTGAGTAAAGTTCTTGGATCTTCAGGAAACAAGTCTGGCAGCCTTTCATTGCAAATGTTCATTAATTCTTTCAAAGCTATTTGGCTGATTCTATATGAAGTAGCCCAAGTTCTTATTCTACTACGTACTCTCAAATTTTGCTCGTCTTCTGACAGTAAATTAACCGAAAAGGCATCATCTTCATCGTCTTGTTCCAATTCAACAATCCAATTATTCTTAAGTTCTTGAGCATCATCGATTATCGTCACTATCTCTGTGTTCTCACTGCAAGTTGCATCATCTGAAGGACAGTGTTGTAATAACGTACATGCTTCTGTTACAGAATTCGGTATTGCAGAAATAAAGTCCACGTCTTGACTATGAATAGCTTCTGAATTTGTTTCAAGCTGCCGTCCATTTTGGGGCAATGACAGGAGTTGGTCAAGTTTCTGTTTCACTTTCCTTCGAAAATTGCCGCTTCGCTTAACTTTTTTCCATTTCCAAATATCCATTATAAAATCTAATGTAATTCACAACCGTATACCGACCAAGATCAACAAAACCGCAAGAATAAGTCGCTTAGAAATACTATACTGATGCATTAGACTGAAAAACAGAGCGGAAACTACCAATGAACAGACTTTTAATTTGTACTAAAATGTATAATCACTAAATAGCTGTAAGAGAGTGTTATAGATGCCTATTACACTTTTTGGTAGAAAGAGAGTTCTTTAAATGATAATTTTATTTACTTAAAAGAGCTTTAATAAAGTATCTCTATATAAGCTTATACACCAGCCTTCAAGCTTATAAAGCAATAATGTTTTATAACGTAGTTGTGTGAACCTTTAAAATGATATTATATTCAGTTTTTATACAGAAAGCACTTGTTTTATAATTACATTATAGATTGGTTGTTAAAGCATTTATACAATAATTATAAATGTAAAAACAAATCTGGATGTCTTTAAGTTTCATAATTGGTTTCAAGGTAGCATTTATATAAACACTATACAATATATTATAAACCAGTTTTATAATTTTGTCGAAAAAGTATTCTCACAACTTTATTTTACAGCTAATTGGCCTTTGAGTGCAAAATACAATTAATAAAACATTAATTCAACCAAAAAGTATTAACACATGCAATTAAAAAACATATATAAAATAATTTGGTTGTGAAGTGAAATATTTGTGCTAGTTGGGAAGTATCATAAGTAGAATACCATAAGCGATATACTATACTCTATATATGGTTAGATCCATGGCGGTCATCTCAAGACGGCGGATTACCATTTTCTTTACCACCCCCTCGACATGGGTATCAAATGAAAGGGAATGATAAGAAAACTACAATAAGCTATGTCGTAAAATCCATATCGGCGGTTTAAAGAGGGCGGATTACCACTTCTTCACCACCCCCTCAACATGGGAATGAATTGAAAGAGTATCATAAGTAGAATACCATAAGCGACATAGTATACTCAATATATGGTTAGATCCATGGCGGTCATCTCAAATGGGCGGATAACCATTTTCTTTACAACTCCTTCGAAATCGGTATCAAATGAAATGGAATAATAAGTAGAATACAATAAGCAATATAGTATACTCAATAAATTGTTAGATCCACCGTGGCCATCTGAAGTATCATAAGTAGAATATCATAAGCGATATGGTATACTCAATATGTGGTTAGATCGATGGCGGTAATCTCAAGAGAGCGGATTACCATTTTATTCACAACGGGGCATGGGAATGATAAGTAGAAATGGAATGATAAGTAGAATACAATAAGCAATATAGTATACTCAATAAATAGTTAGATCCACCGCGGCCATCTCAAAAGGACGCATTACACTTTTCTTCACCACCCCCTCGATATGGGTATCAAACGAACGGGTATGATAAGTAGAATACAGTAAGCTATGTCGTAAAATCCATAACGGCGGTCTCAAGAGGGCGGATTACCTTTTATTCACCACCCTCTCAACACGGGTATCTATTAAAAGGATATCATGAGTAAAATACCATTAGCGATATAGTATACTCAATGTATGGTTAGATCTATGGCGGTCATCTCAAGAGGGTGGATTACCATTTCCTTCACAGCCCCTTCGACATGGGTATCAAATGAAATGGAATGATAAGTAGAATACAATAAGCAATATAATATACTCAGTAACTAGTTAGATCCACTGCGGCCATCTCAAAAGGACGCATTACAATTTTCTTCACCACCCCCGCGACATGGGTATCAAATGAAAAGGTATGATAAGTATAATACAATAAGCTATGTCGTAAAATCGTATACTCAATATATGGTTAGATCCATGGCAGTCATCTCAGGAGGGCGGATTACAATTTTCTTTTCAACCCCCTCGACTTGGGTATAAAATGAAAGGGAATGATAAGTAGATTACAATAACCTATATAGTATTACTCAATATATAGTTAGATCCACAGCAGCCATCTCAAGAGGACGCATTACCATTTTCTTCATCACCCCCTCGACATAGGTATCAAATGAAAGGGTATGATAAGTAGAACACAATAAGCTATGTCGTAAAATCCATGGCGACCGTCTCAAGAGGGCAGATTACAATTTCTTCACCGCCCCTTCGACTTGGGTATCAATTGAAAGGGTATCATAAGTAGAATATCATTAGCGATATAGTATACTCAATATCTCGTTAGATCCACGGCGATCATCTCAAGAGGGCGGATTACCATTTTCTTTACAACCCTCTCGACATGGGTATCAAATTAAAGGGTATCATAAGTAAAAGACAATAATCAATATAGTTCTTCTTCTTTAACGGCTCTACAACCGGGATCCGGTCCTGGCCTTGCGCAACTGTTCACTCCACTGGTCCCGATTCTGAGCCGATGTCATCCAGTTTGGCATCCCTAAACTCTGGGCGTCCTGGTCCACGCTATCCTTCCAGCGAAGGTTGGGCCTCCCTCGCTGTCGCACCTTATAGGTCTTACGGCATAGAACTTTCCGAGCAGGCTCATCTTCACTCTTACGAGCTAGATGCCCTGCCCACCGGAGCCTACCGAGCTTTATTATTTTCACAACATTTATGTCGCTATGGCTTTGTAGGGTTCTACTCTGGATATTCTATCATAGGTGGCTTTAAAGTCTATGAAGAGGTGTTGAATTGAGTTTTGAAACTCTAGACATTTTTCCATAGCCTGCCTCAAGGTCAAGGCCATGAAGTTTCTGGCGTATTGGGGCCATCCTGTTTTGAAGGATAGCGGAGAATATCTTATACACGGTACTCAACAACACTATACCGCGATAATTAGTGCACGCTGTGATATCTCCTTTTTTGTGTACCGGACAGAGAATGCCTTTTCTCCAGTCTTCTGGCATCACTTCCTGCTGCCATACTTGCACAATTAATTCATGAATCGCTTGGTGTAATGTAGGCCCTCCATATTTAACCAGCTCCCCTGCGATGCCGTCTGCACCCGAGGCCTTGTTGTTTTTGAGCCGGCTGATGGCTCTGCTAACTTCTTGTATGCTTGGTGGCGGCAGCATAGCATTGTCATCAGATATTGGGGGAGCCTCTGAATCCTCAGTTAGCTCGACATTTAGCAATTCATGAAAGTGCTCTTCCCATCGCTCCAAGATGCCTTTAGGATCGATGATCAGATTCCCTTCTTTGTCCTTGCTGTATGTGCAACTTGGTGGTGTGAATTGCGTCATACTGCGGACTCTTTGGTAGAACTCCCGCGCCTGGTGCGGCCGTCGTTCTCTGTACTGTTCTAGCTCACAGACGAGATTTTTTTCCCAGGCTTCCTTTTTTCGTCTGTGAGTTCTCTTTTCTTCTTTTCTGAGCTCTTTATAGTTCTCTTCGCGTGCCCGCGTTCTCTGAGACTGCTGCATGGCTCGGTACGCAGCATTCTTACGTTCAGTTGCCAGCTTGCATTCATTATCGAACCAGTCGTTCCGATAGTTACGACTTCTGCCTAAGATGTAATCACCGATGGTGAATGACAGTATTTTTAAGGCGGGTCCAGTTCTCTTCGACGCCCGGCATCTCATCCCCAGGACTTAGACCGAGTTCTAATGCATGACCGTAGCTGTTTCTGGCCATTTCATTTCGTAGTGCAGCTGTGTTGATTCGAGCCTGATCAGCGGATACACAAAGCTTTTCAGCGTTGTAATGCGCTCTCGGAGCACCATACCACACCATCGGAATCGAAGTTGGCACCTCGGTACGTTCGTACCGTCATCAGACCCGAAAGGTGGCGGCGGTATATCAACACATGATCTGTTTGGTTGCGAGTGGCTCTATTGGGAGATACCCTGCTGGCTTTATGGACATTATGAAGGGAGCATAGACTTTCGTTTATTGCTTTAAAGCCGATAATGGTAGGCTTCATTCTTTTGCTAACCATAAAACCTACTCCTAGAACATGGTGTTTTGAATGACAGCTGTAATATACGTCATACTCAGGTTTTTGCAAAACACCATTCCCTGTCCATCTCATCTCCTGAATGGCGGTAATGTCAGCTTTATACTTTGACAGGGTATCGGCCAGATGTTTTGAAGCTCGAGTTCTGTACAGAGTTCGAACATTCCACGAAAAAATTCGTAAATCGTTTTGCCTTTTTCGTTGCCATGGTCGTCGTCGTATATTCCAGTATCCGAGACATGTTGCTCGTTCCGTAATTGTTTTTACGGGTGAGGTTATCAGCCTCACGCAAACCTTACTTGAACATAGTATATCCTCAAGATATCGTTACTAGTTATTCGATAAGTTTTTACTCGCACTGTTGATGCCAGATGGTATTCGATGATTAGCAAAAAGTGTTCATATAAAAATGGTTAGTCGTTCGTACACTCAAAAGAATCGGAAATAATTTTCGTAGCACCTGTTCTCATCATATAACTAAAATTATTGGAACTGAATAATAAAAAGTTTATTAAAATTGAGCAATGCGTTATCAAAGCTGCCACTTCTGCAAAATCGCATATAGGAGGTTCAAATTATGAAGTGATTAGTGTTATATTCCATACAGAAACAAAGTCATTACAACAGCATATTGAGACAAAAATCGAGCTGGTTATGGATCAATGATTCCATAGTGCAGGAAAAATCTTGGCCAGAAACGCGAAAGGATCTTACATATGTTTATTTTTTATAAAGGCAATAATATTAATTTGAATTCCTGCATTTTGTTAATTTGTTAATACAGCAATTACAAGGGCTGTGTATCCCAATGCAAGTTGGTGTGTGTTGTTTACATCTATTTTATGAGGAAGAACTTCCTTCCCTTTCAGGTCTTGGATTTGTTGCTGTAAATTCTTAATTTCCTCAAAATTACGATGAGTGATAGGTGCCGTGAATTTGAGGAGAGGCTCCTGGCTTTCCAAGTGCAACAAATCTGTGAGATTTTGTGTAGGATTGAACGAAGACTTCATTGATTTTGGATAAACGTTGTGGGACTGCAATGTCAGATCTCTTGCTGTTCCTTGAAGGGCTTGTTGAGCAGTGGTATCGCCACAAATGATTGTGACAATCGTGGTTTTACGCACAGAGCAAATCCATTTGTTGGGATTGTGTAGTTGAATCCATTTAGGGAGTTCTTCGGCGTTGATTATTTCACAACTGTTGGTTGGCAAGAGGTAAGTGATGAGATTGAGTTCGCAGGAGCTGACGTTTGCACCTTTGCGATAAATTGGGTGTTGTTGAATGTACATATGATCAGATTCGCCGATGGTCTCACATAGCGCGAATTCCTGCTTGTTGAGTGGATAGTATTTGTCCTTGTGTAGATTGATCACTAGGAATTCGGCTGATGGCCTAATAGCCATGTATGTTCCGTTGACTATGACGGGTACAGGTATTAGATGATACAGTTCGAATTCTTCAAATGCAAACAGTGGAAGTCTTATTTGAAAGATAATAGATTTGTTTGTAGACATCAGTGAGGAGCGTGAGTGACTCTTTCCTTGTCTCGAGGATCCTTGGTCTCGCCCTGGAGAATGGCCTACTGATTCTTTACCAAGAGCTTCTAAGGTCTGGAATCTTTTCTCTAGGAAATTTAGCAGGTCTCTTATGGTGGGAGTGGTTCTTGGGGAGTCCAATGAAGCTTCAAAAAGAGCGTGAGTGTTCTTATCCAACTTTTTGAGAAGAAGATATATTAACATTGGATCCCAGTTTGTGGTGGAAACCTTTATGTTCTCTAAAGTGAGTAAGCACTCACTGGTTACATCATGGAGATGTTTGATTGCATTTGCTGACTGACCCTGCGTGCATGGTTGGTCCCAGAGTTTGTTGAGCAATGCCGTACAAAGCAACATTTGGTTGTTATATCTTTTGTTTAACGTCTCCCATGCTGTGGTGTAGTTCGCATTTGATATAGGGAGATGGTTCAGTAGTGCCTTTGCTTCACCGCTTAAATTGGTTGTAAGGTAGAACATCTTTTCCGTCTTGCTGATTGGTTTTGACTCTATCATTTGTACAAACATGTCATGAAATTGAGTCCATTTTGTATAGTCTCCATCAAAGACTGGCAATGTGACACGTGGTAGTTTGATTTGGAGCGGCTGCCCATGTGGCGTGGTGGCTTGCTTGAATTCTAGTTTCTCGTGTAGGTGTACTAGGATTTCTTGTACCCAATCGTAGAGACTGTCATATATTTCTCTAGTGTAATCTAGTGGCGCATCCACCACTTCCTCCCAAATTTGCTGATCCACTTCAGTTATTGCGTCGAATGTTTTATGGATGGTTTGGACGTTGATTTCGTAGAACACCCTTGACTGTGTACTACTTGACTTGGCTGTTCTATTATTTAGAGTGCGCGTTAATATTGCCATGGCACGTTGTTGTCGCCTAATCTTTTTCTGTATGTCATCTTGCAATTGTTCTGATGATGCGGGGCTGAGTGGTTCTTCAAACCTTACTCTCGGCTGAGCTTCTCTGGTTGGTTCAGACTGGTTGTCTGCTGTAGTTTTCGCTGAAACCTTTTGGCTGGTTTCACGTGTTTTTTGGCTGGAACCCTGCTCGTTTTTGAAATTAAGCAACTGGTGCTTATATTGATTGTATAATCCTTCGATCGTGCTGAAATAATTTCTGGTGAAGTACTCATTGTCTGCACTGCTGGCTTCGAAGTCAGTGAGTTGAAGATGGTTCGCCTGAAATTCCTCCCATTTCTCTTCAAGAGAGTTTAGTCGGGTTGTTAAGTACTCTCTTGTTTTCCTGTTGGCGGAGTCTTTTCTGAAGTTCCGATAACTGGTCTGGATCTCTTCGCCTAAACGTGATTGTAAATCCAAAAGTCCATCCATCCTCGCGGAGTTGTGTTTTGTCTGGAAATTGTATTGAAACAATGGCGCTGGTACTGGTTGTATAGATGCTGCCTCCTAATTGATGGCTGATGGAATCGTTGATGTCTCTACTGATGGTTGTGGTATGATGGGACCTGCTGGATGCACCTGGTTTTACTCCAATTTGGACCTCTGAATGAGTTCTAGAGTCTCAAACTGCGGGATGATGATTGATGGCTGCACCTGGTTTGCTCCAATTTGGACCTCTGGATGAGTTCTAGAGTCGCAAATTGCGAGATGATGAGTGTTGGATGATTGCGGCGTCTCAATGGCGAGATGATGAGTGCAGGTTTTTTTTTTTTTTTTTTTTTTTAATAACTTTATTAGTTTACAAGTCTTAACCTAACAAAGTGGGTCTAAGCCCATGGAGCTTAATCCTAGTGGGCTATACAATCTTAATTTTTAAAATCTTAAATTTTATACTATGAAGCTATTCTATATGTAGTCTTAAATTCTAGGGGATGGTCCTTGTATCAGTCTGTTTAAAATTGTAATTAGTGTTTTCGTCTGTTCCTTGTTCGTATTCAGTATAGGTATGTTGTTGTCATATTGTATATATTGTCGTAATATGTGAGCAGTGGTAGGACAGTCAATGAAGAGGTGTCGTGCTGATAGAATTTGCACCGGGCAGTATGGACAAGAAGGTGGGGCAGCTCTCTCGAAGATGTATCTTTTAACGGCCAGGAAATGTCCGAGCCGTAGTCTTGTATACTGGATCCCCAACGATCTGGGGAGATTATGCCCCTGGGGTGTTGTAATTTCCTTCCAATGCGAGGCTAGGAAGGTGCTGCTTCGGTTCCAGTTACGTTGTTTTTTGTCGTCCATTGTTTGTCGCGCTTTCTTTCGTACCGATAGAAAGTCAGGTGTTCGTACTTCTGTTAGGGGTCGTCTATGAGCTTCTTTTGCTTCCCTGTCTGCGTATTCGTTCCCACTTATGCCCTTGTGTGCGGGGCACCAAATAAGCCGTATGTCCTTGTTACTTACTATCTGTCTTATATGTACTACTGTTGGGTGTCTGTTTTTCAGGTTCCTGATTGAGTGAAGTGCGGAGAGCGAGTCAGTTATGATTACAGCAGATTCTGAACTTTCTGCAAGTAAGCAGGCTTCGTATATGGCTATTGTTTCCGCGATATAGATTGAAGTCCAACCTGGCATTCTTGCTAGACTCAATACGTTTCCCTCTCTATTCACTACCGCGTAAGAGACCTGATCTGTCATTTTAGATGCGTCTGTGTAGTATTGTTGCTGTACTCCTTGTTCTTGTATTAGTCGATTGAATTGCTGTCTTATAAAAGGGCTACTGTAATTGTTGTATTTGGTCATTTCTGTGTTTATTCGACACTGCTTAAATGACCAAGGGGGTGTTATATTTGTTCGGTTCTGTGTTTGGTCAGGGATGTAAAGTAAGTCTGTTGGAAGTTTCTTCAACCCCAGTACGAGGGCTGATGGTTTTCTGTATTTTTTCATTTCAGAGTGGAGTATGTACGTTATGGTTTGATGCAGTGGAGCTTGGTAATTGTGCATGTTTTTAAGGATTACGGTAGCCGTTAATTCTTCTGTCCGTTCTGTAATGGTAGGTAGACCGGCCTCGATCAAGAGAGCATCGATCGGCGTCGTAGGTAGGGCTCCAAGAGCAATGCGTGCAGCCTGGTTAATTGGCTTTTGGACTCTTTCGAGTGCTGTCTTTGATCCATGTCCGTATAAGGTCAGTCCGTAGTCCACTTTGCCAATTACTATTTGCTTCGCTATTCTTATGGCTAGGTTTACTGGTGGTCCATGCTTTTTTTGGCAAATGACCTTGAGAATGTTATTGCGTTTCCTCAAATCTTCAGCAACTACTTTTGCCTGCTTATTCCACCGTAATGTTTTGTTCAGGTGTAAACCTAGCAACTTCAGTTCTTCTTTTAGTGGGATTGTGTGATTTGCCCAGCTTAAGCTGGTTGCAGTACAACTTGTTCTCCTGCAGACATGTAATGCTTCCAGCTTGTCTTCTGAAATAATTGCCCCAGCTGTTTGGCACCATGCTTTTAGGACGTTAAGTGCTGTTCTTAGTGTATTTTCTACCGTGTAGGTATCGCCAGAAGCGTAGAGAACTATATTGTCTGCGTATATATGGAAATAGAGGTTGCGCACTTGTGTTAGTGCTGAAGATAGTTGGTGTATGTAGGTGTTGAATAGGGTTACCGATAAAGGCGACCCTTGCGGTGTTCCACTTGCTAGGTGTAGGACATTCGAAGCAAAACCTTTATTTCGAACCATGATTTTACGGTTTGTGAGGAATGAGTTGACTGTCTTTACAAAGTTGTAACCTGCATTCCATTGGATGAGCTGGTGCACGACGACTTTTCTTTGAAGTCTGTCATATGCTTTCTCCAGATCTGCTGAAAGCAATACACTATGTTCTCTCCGTCCGATGGCACAGGCCAGGTTGTGCTCAGTTTCCTGTAAGAGTGACAGTGTTCCCCTGCCAGGTCTGTAGCCGACAACCCCGTCTGTGAGCCTTCGTTCTAGGAGCCAACCTAGTCTATTGCTGAGGATTTTTTCTAGGACTTTGGAAGATGTTGGAAGGAGGGATATTGGTCTGATGTGGGTGGTGGGGACAATTTTGTTGGGAACTTTAGGGATGGGGCGGATCTCTGCCAATTTCCAGGCCTGTGGAAATGTGCCCGAGCTCAGCACCTTATTATAGAGCCTAGTTAGCCTCTGCAAATAGAGTGATGGGGCGTTTCTCATCATTCCATAAGTTATTTTATCCAGGCCCGGTGTTGAACCTTTGTAAGAGTCCAATACATCTTGGACTTCTCTTAAGGTTATCTGCATGTCTAGGGGGGAGGGAGGAAGGTTCTGGAGAGTTTCCAGCTCTGCCTCTATGGCTCTGTCATCTTCACCGTGTAGGTTTAGATCAGTGTCTGCATAACTTGAGAGCTGTTTGCCTATTAGGTTTGCGATTTCGTTGGGATTGGTAATAGTCCTATTTTCATGTTCAAGTGCGGAAATCATAGTGCCTTTTCTATTTCCGAACACCGCTCTGATGCAGCGCCAGTTTTCTTGAACTGAGTTGTTGGGGTTAATAGCATCAAGAAAATTTTCCCAAGCCTTGCGTTTTTCTTCTCGAATCGTTCTGCGCATTAGCGCATTAATGGAGCGATAAGAGATTGCATTTTCTGCAGTAGGGGATCTTTTAAAACGCTTCCAAGCCTGATTCTTTGTTCGAACCAGCTGGCGAATATCATTGTTGAACCAAGAAGGGGTAGTTTTATTGGCGCGTTGAGTTGATGGCATGCTGCAGTTGGCAGCATACCGAATAGCTCTCGTTAAGATTGCTACTTCCCTGTTAATGCTGGGGCTCAGCTCTTTCTGTAGGAGATACTCCTCAACTTTTAATTGGAATTTGTTCCAATCGGCGTGTCGTTCAACAAATTGTGGAATATGTTTTGAATGTTCTGTGGCTTGGTTAATGTGCAAAATGATTGGAAAGTGGTCCGTTTGTTTAGGGTGCTCAGTTGTAGTCCAGTTCAGTCTTGAGGCAATGTCTGGGGTTGCTAGTGAAAGGTCTATATTAGTCAGTGTGTTTCGTGTTGTAAACATTGTCGGTGATCCGTCGTTCAGTAGTACGTATTCTGTATTATCTAGCCAGGCGCTTACCTGATTACCTCTCCGAGTATTGTACTGCGATCCCCATAGCTGGTGATGCGCATTGAAATCTCCGAGGAGCACTGCTGGTCTTCTTAGTGGTGAAGTTAGTTTGTCTAGTTCTTCTGTTATATTGTTCAGTTCTTGTTCCACGTAGATACAGGCAATGTCCATTGTTATTCCAGCATGCACTCTAAGTGCTAGCATGGGAGTATTTTGGTTAGTTATGGGTAATGTTTCTACCGCTAGGCCTCTTTTTACCATGATGCCAGCTCCGCTGACTCTCGTGGAATGTGTGTTATGTGTGAATAAGTCATACTGTCGGTATTTTCTGGGTGCGTTTGTGGGAGTTACGTGTGGTAGGTGTGTTTCTTGCAGTGCTATGATGTCCGGGTTGTATCGTGCTATTATTATGTCAAGTGAAGCAGAGTTTGTATAGAGTCCTGAAATGTTCCACTGTACTATTGTAAGTTTGTTGGTATTGGGAATGTTTGTAAGTCTACGTTGCCCTTGGTGATTTGCAAATGCCATATTATTGTTTACTATCAGGTAGTGTTTTGATGTTAGTGGATTGAATTTCCATATCTGAATCTGTTTCGGTTTCAAATGTGTTTTTTCGTCTATTTGGTGTGTTTATTGGAGAGTGTGCCGTGTTTACTGCTGCAATGGTGTTTTTAAGAGTGTTAGGCGAGAGAGAGAGTAATGCATTTAGTTGCGATATGTCTACAGGTTTGTCATTTGTTGTGAATTTTATTTGGGTGTTTTGTGTATTAGGGTATGGTGAGTTAATTGTAACGATTTTCTGATGTGCTTGTTTTGTTATGTTTATTTTATTGTCCGGGTTGTTCTTGGTTAGTTCTTCTGTACTTGTTTTCCTAATTTGGATGTTGTTGCTGCTAACTATACTAGCCCAAGATTTGTTGTTAGTAACATTTTTTGTACCTACATGATTGATGTTAGTTGCTACGATATCATTATTTCTAGAATTTTGGGTTAGTGTAGTTGATTGCTCATTACCGTTCTTCCTGCCTACGTGGGATTCCTGTGAGTGAGCGTTGGTTTGCGCATGTTCCTCATACCATTGCTTTCTGGCTTCGAACCTGCTTAAATGGCGGTTGAGTTGAATCACTACAATCTCCTTTTCTCTTAGGAAGATTGGGCAATTTCTGTCGAGGGTGGAGTGTTGACCTTCTATTTTACAGCTGATGCAATAAACTTTCGTACAAATATGGTCTTCAGCTTCCGCTTTCACCTCGTTACACGTGGGACATCTGGGCGTTTCGTTACACCTGGTTTCATGGTGCCTGAATTGGAAGCATCGCCGACATCTTAAAGGAGCTGGATACCATCTTTGCGTGCTAATTTTCTCATAAAGGATATAAACATGTTTGGGCGGTTGGTAGGTGGTGAAGGTAATCAGCAACGTACCCGTATTTACCTTTTGATTGTTTACTGTCCTTACATAGTGCTTAACAGCCTTGACCGTGGGATTATCCTCTTTAATTCCCTCAAGGATGTCTTCTTCGCTGACTCCCTTCAGGTTTGGCATTCGTATGGTTGCTTTGGACTCATTAAGCTTATCAAAAAACAACGCTTGCGCCTCGTAATTTCCAATTTTTTTTAAATTTTTAACTATTTTGTTTGCTTCGAGCTCATTTGGCAGAAGTAGGAGGTATTTTCCTTCACGAAGGGCTCGGCAACTCTTGATTTTTCCAGAATAGATCTGGAGGGTTTTTTGAACCAAGAATGGATTCAGCTCCGTTATTTTTTTTTCATTGTTGATCAGCTCTGCCGTAATATATTTAGGATCTTGCCCCAATGAGAAAAAATTCTGTGTCTCTGCTGGTGTCGGATTCCATAGTTCGTTATCAACATTTTTGCGTTTTCGGAACTTCTTTTTCGGTTTGGTGTCATCTAGGAGCGCAAATGGGTTGCTACTTGGCCCTGGCGCTGGCGCCATGCCGCTAGTAATCGCACTTTACACTATGCCGAAAACAAAGGAAACTACAAAAATAGTCCAAAAAAAAGAAAAAAATTTCACAATGTGCACTGACGCACAGTCAAAAACAAAAGCACGAAAAAAACAATAAACTGCACTCTGAGAGTGAGGCTCAGGAAAAAATTAAGGTTGAAAGTCACTGGGAGCAAAAGCACTGAACAGTTCAAGGGCTCGAACGTGACTGGAGTGCAGGTTTGTTGACGTGATTCAACTGATGGTTGTGATCGTGCCACAAGTGATTCACTTGTGATCACGTCGGGGTCACCAATGTATTTTGTTATGCGGAGAAGCTCTTTTGCTTCTTCGCCTGATTGTAGGTTTAGGTGTTACACCTAGACCTCTGTTGATTTGCGCTATAGGTGATACACCTAAGCACCGTAAATGTTAGCTGAAAAGGTGTTAATAACACGCTCAAGCTTCGATTCCGTTGGAATGAATGAATTTATTTACAGATAGTACAGATATTTATACCTATGACTACAATTACAAAAATTTACAAATTAAATATAATAATAAATCAATACATAAACAAAATAGCATAAACTTAACATATTCAATTTGAATTGCTGCGTAAACAATTATTGCCCAGGTAACATACAAAATTGCTACCTAAGCAGAATTGCTTCCATAAAATCGAAATATATTTGATCTATCGCGGCTGGAACGGAAGAGTCGTCAAATTACATGTCGCGCGTGTTTTGATCGTTGTTTGTTGGTTGATGATAATTTTTTTGCATTTCTTAACAGTTATTATGTACCTACTTATAAAATAAGTAAGAAAATATAATGAACAATTAAATACATAATATTTCTTTATACAAAAGATTATTTATTTTTTATTTTAGAATGCATTTGAATTTTTATAGCGGTATATTTACCGCTGTGTAAGTTGACTTAATTTACTGTCAACGGGATTAAATATTGTTTTGGTTTAGGTGCATAAACCTATACCAAGTAAATGTACCCAGGTGCTTGAACCAGTGTACAGATGGATAATTTAGCCCAAGTGCTTAAACTTGTGCTATGCTAGCTTTGGATGAAGAAAATAAACTTGACAATAAAATTGAAACGCACGAGTTACTTTCTTGTAAATAACTGACTTTCTTTATTTTGCTATTGGGCTTTATATACAAGAAACTAATTTGCTATATAAGGGTTAAAGGTAAAAAATTAATTTCTATAAATGCCGATTTTTCAATATCAGCGATAATATTGACGTTTTCATTGATTTCAAAATTTTACTTGTGGAATTCGCTGATTTTGCAAAATAAGCAGTACATGAAGTTGGTTCAACTGAGTTCAAAAAATGTTATTATTTATGCACGTAATTAATTTTAAGTGATTCTATTCATGATTAAGGTTTTTGTTTTGTTTTTATTTTCTAAAATAAAGCCACAAAGGTAATGACCTTTTTAAATTGTACAGCATTAAAACAAGAGGGATATCCCACCAAAAAAAACATTAAAAATGTGAATGAGAAGTTTGTGGGCGCGAAATTATTTATTGGGACAGTTTAAAACACACCTATAACAAAAAAAAGTGATATGGATTAGTCAAGATGAATCGCTAATAGCTAATAATGTAATAACGTTTTTAATTATTTCATGCTATTAACGATTCATCTTGACTAATCCATATCACTTTTTTTTGTTATAAGTGTGTTTTAAACTGTCTCAATAAATAATTTCGCGCCCACGAACTTATAATTCACATTTTTAATGTTTTTTTGATGGGATACTCCTTACTATTGTTTTTTCGCAAATTATTTACAAATATTTGGACTTTGGGACTTTTAAGTTACCAATTTCTAATTTGATCGTTTTGAAGATGAGCTCTCATATTCGTGGTCAACGACAATATTGCCTTCAGGCAAGCATTGAGCTCATGTACAGCCCCACGGGGAATCATAGACATAGTTTGTCTGAAGTTTCCTGCCAACAAAATAATTTGACCGCCAAAGATGTTGTTGTTGCGTAGAATATCTTGAGTTTTTGTGTCTCAATTGATTTCTCGTGTGCCATTGTAAACTCGTCCCAAATAGTCAGTTTGCTTTCATACAGCAGTTTTCCTATTGCACTGTTAAGGCTCGCGCATACTACAGCCGCGACAGGCCGCAGCGCATCGCATTGCAAAATTGCGCCAAAGCATATAAGGAGTCGCAGCGGGCCACGCCGCAAAGCAATAATGAATCAGTCAGCCGTGAAGTCCAAAGCGATGGATAGTTCTGATGAGGAGTTATATTTATTCAACCTTCTGTTTGACGAGGAGTATGCATCATCATAATTGGGGTGTTGGAGGTCGTACAATTCTTTGTACTGTTCTACTAACGAAATTAGTAATTCTTCATCCATTCCTTAACGAAAAACACCAACACCATGCGAGTATGTAAAAAGGGACGTGAATAGTTACAAAGCGAAAAAATAGCACAGTACGATTTACATTAAAATAACAAATTACCTGAGTTGGTGTTGTTGAACATCGAGTCAATAATTAAAGTAAAATCGCGAGCAAAAACGTCCGATAACTGCGATTTCCAACGCACACTGAGGCGGGCCGCATCACAACACATAACATCGCCGCAAAACTACGCCTAGCAAGCGATCCGCCAGTGCGCTGCGATGCGGCCCGGTGCGGCCTGCCTGTAGTGTGCGATAGTTCATGTAAAATGTTCGAAAATGATGTAGGAGGATTTTTGTAATGCAATGCGGTGCGGTGCGGCCCACCCTAATGTGCGCGAGCCTTTACGGGGGATGTTGCACTTTGGAGTTTCCGTTTTGTTTAGTGATTTGGTATAGCACCTTACTGTTGCCTGTGTTTGCCGCGTTTTCCGCTTTTTTTGCGAGCTCATTTATCTGCTGCCTTTTATCACGCCGGACACTTCTCTTTACCTCCCGGTGTAATTGGGAGTATTCCCGTTCAAGTTGGTAAGGTCGAATAGTGGAGGTCTGTGAAGTTGGCACCACGTAATGCGAATTTGAAAAAAAAAAATAAATAAAAAACATTCTAATACGTTTGTCCATCGTTTGTCCATGTTTGTTCACGGAAAAGTTTTTTTTTTGTCCAAGCACCATTAACAAGTTACAAGCAAAAACATTTTTTTTGCAATTTTTTTAATCAGCACCAAAACTTTGGAAGAAAAAGTTTAACCGCATAGAACGTTTGTCCATCGTTTGTCCATTATTTTTATTCCACCAAAAAAACATTAAAAATGTGAATTAGAAGTTCGGGGGCGCAGAAATTATTTATTGGGGCAGTTTAAAACACACTTATAACAAAAAGAAGTGATATGGATTAGTCTAGATGAATCGTTAACATCATGAAATAGTTGAACACGTGCATTTATAGTTAATAACCAATTTTTTTTATGATTAACATCAAGGCTAAATCATCAAAATGTTTTGATGATTAGCGAGTTAATTAAGTTCGTTACAGCGGTTTTTCATTTTGTCATAGATGGCGAGCCATGCACATGTTTAATGTTCATTTTTAAAATAATATATTTTTGTCTCCTTAATTCGAAACATTTTAAAATAAAATGTTTTAGATAACCTTCTTTGCGTTTTTCTTTTCTTGTTTTTGTTCATTATTTCTACTTTTATTGGATTTTTTAAAATGTAAGAGTTGTCGCTGTCATAAACATATGTTAATCAAAATGCCCTAATGTTACTCAGATAGTGTTTGTCGCCTTCTTTTTTAATATACATTAAGCGCCTAATATTCATGTGGTAAATGCACATTAAGAGCGATGTCTATCCTGGGTATTATACCTTGATGTTAATCTTCAAAAAATTTAGTATTAACTAACAACTCATATCAGAGCGACACACATTCCAGTTAACGATGATTAGCGTAAATTAATAGTTTAAGAGCGCTGTCTGTCCTGGGTATAAAAAATGCATTTTATCTAAATAATTCTTGTTAATAAGCCTAAACAAGGCACACTTAAACTAATTTACATAAATATAACTTAAGCTATTTTGATTAGTAGATATCAATTTTGTTATCTTATCTTAGGGATATCAATTTTCTTTTAAAGGACTGTTTACTTATGGAGCGGGAAAACAGGATTTGTAGGTACCCAGTGGGAAAAATTGCGAGCGATACGGAGGACAAGCAGCTTTGGAAGTTGATAGAGTTTAGTTGGGGGACTGCTTTGGTAAAGCCACTCTCGGGCTTAGAAAGAAAAAGGCAATTGCAAAAGATAAACAAAATAAAAGCTTTTCGATACCGGATCACATACCCGCAGGCGCCCATGAATATTTCTTTTTTAAAAAGCTTTTTTATAATACTCCAACAACGTGTTTTGGCTCTTGGAGCACTCCTTTTCCCACTGGGTACTGAAGACAGCACGACATCTGTAAACAGGTTTGTTCTTAGCATATTCTGTGCGATGTGAATATTACTTAAGTAATTGTATATGTTCCGTCTGCTGGACATAAACAGCTTTAAGCCTCTTCGTGTACAGTTTTGACTGAATGATCTAACGATGTAAGCATTGCGGGTTCACACCCGGGTCCGGCAGTTCGACTTTTTTTTATTTCTAAATCCATTCTGATTGGATTAGTGTTGTAAAGAAATACCGCATGCGTACTTTTTTTTATTTTTAAGGCTGTAACTATTTTCCGTAAAACAAGAATGCATAATATAACGCTGCACAAAGTATTAATTTAAATTTTGTACTGACGTTTGGCTATGCTTAAACGCTACCCCCCATATACGGAATTTAACGTTCAGGGAACGTATCCTCACGTAAAGCGGAGTATTAATTACTTAGTTAAATTAGATTTTGAAATGTGACGTAACGAAATTTAGGACCCCTCCCACCGCTTGTCGCACAATTTCACTTTTAGTCCACCCCCTCCCTCCCCTTAACGCGTGACCTATTTTATGGATGGCCCCTTAGTGGAAAAATTTATGTATACACGGCCCGGGATAGGACAAAAATAAAATGAAAATATAACAAAACGGGATAACATGGTTTTGGATACAAAAACGTTACCTTTAAAAAACATGGATGTTGCATGAGTTCGGGAATACTGACTGTGGGAGGTTGTTCCACAGTCAAGGTTAAAATAAGGGCTGTAGACAGTGAGGATGAGCCTAAAGGACTAGTCTTGCATTACGCGAAAAACATTACCGTAGAGGCAAGAGGATATATATATATTTCGGTCTAACAGGCTTTGTAGTAGATGCAGAATTTCACCAGAGCCGCTATATTTCTGCGGTGGCTTAATCAATTGTGGAGCAAATGGCGCCGTCGCTAATAACTAGGAGGGCTCAGTTTGGCACTTTGTTCAACCACGCTTCGGTGGTACTCATTGGCAACATTATAAGACAACGCTACTGAGTTGATCCTGAAAAGAGCCCTTGTTGCTTTTCGTTTTCATATTTCGTCGTTTCATGTTCTGGGAATACAAAAATGTGCATAATATATTAATGCAAGCTTAACAATTGACTGTAATGCTTCTTTATAATTGATTCTTGCTGTTTTATTTTCACTTGTAAGTATTACTACGTTTGTGGCGTTACCGAGTTTAGTTAACTTAGATGAGTTAATATTTCGCAAATCGTCATAAATATCGTTTATCAAAATTTCCTGTCTGTTACGAACTTTAAAAGAGCAACAAGCAGCTCAAGATCACGATTATCATTAATCTCAGAACAATTTCTGTCTTCTATATTGAGGATAATAGTAATGAATTCTGAGTTATCCGTTACGCGCCATATTTTTTTAAATGACGATTTTCAATATGTCCCTAAATGTCAGGCACACATTAATTTCATCGGCTCGCGACAACTGCCAACATTTGCCCTATCGCGACAAACGCTAACATTTGTCTCTGCTAATAAAACAGCTATCCCCCCAAAAATGCGTTTTTACTTATGTGAGTTTTTTTTTTTTTATGTGATAGACTAGAGACTTAGGGGAAGCCCCTTTGTACTGTTCGACAATCTATTTTTTTCGTATAAAATGTCGAACAGCAGCTCTAGCCGGAAGATAGAGAGTAGAGTAGAAAGAGAGTGAGAAGGAAGGAGCTGCCACAACCTAGCCGTGATATATATTATTCCACCTACTTCCAACCATTTCACGACTCTGGCATCGGGGCATTTGAGGAACAACTCGCTGGAGTGTTATGCCTCCTGAAACAAGTTGAATCTCATCAGCCAACCGATGACATGCGCTTGGTGGAGCGGGGAAGGACTAGCGAAGGCTATGACAGGATGAATCAGGAATGTAAAGAGGGGAGAAGAAAGAAGGAAAGTTATGTGGGCGGGAAAGTGGAAAAGGCGAAGGACCGTGGGGCTCGGCCGAGATTCGAACCCGGGACCTATGGGATAGTAGTCAGGCGCCTTACCCCTAGACTAACGAGGTGAAGCAATCCTTTTATCTGCACGCATTTTCGAAAATATGAGATTAATGAAAAAGGTCATTTCAGTGCCGCCTGGTAAGCGTTAAAAATTCACCCGTATTGACACTGTTATGACGCGTTGGATCCGACGTTGATAGACTTCTTTTTGTTCATTGTTTAACTTTGGTACTTTGTGATCGATATATTATCTGTTCAAATTATCATCAGACCCATCGATTATTTGCGGAGAAGACAAATCATGCCCAAGAGAAAACTGAATCTTCCTGTGAAAGCCCATCCCATTCACCCCTATAACCCATATTCTCTGCATTCGCATTTCCCCACACCCTGTGTTTCTTCTGCTTTTGTTATTTGATCTGTCAAATGTAATCGTTTTATATTTACTCTATTGGATTAGTATTACTAATAATAATAGAGTAAACCCATCTAACGCAGAAGGCGCACTCCTCAGCTGGGCCAAGAAAAATTCACCAACTCAGCGCTGAGATGAGGTGTTATAGATAACGTTCGTAACGATAATGAAGAACAGGAAATCCATAACCCAAACATCCCGATTCCAGTTAAATTAATTTAAATATCCCATTACAATATCGCTCCCACAAATTTTACCTTTCAATGCACTTTTCATGCACTTGCAACATTTCTCATCCCCACGCGCGATCAGTATTTTTCGCTTACTGGCATTCTTAGAATTATATTGCACGCTTTGGCCTTAGTACAGTAGATCGTGTACTTGGTACAGTAAAAATAATTATTCAAGTTAGTGGAAGGAAAACCTTAGCTCGGGCGGGTCGTGATAAAACTTTTAATCTAAATTAAATTTATATAAAGAATATAAAACGGTGATTCAACACTGTAAATCTCAGCATTGAAAAGTGTTTTATTTCAAAACGCTTAATGTGTTTTATTATGACGTCACCCATTTGATTAACATTGTAGACACTTTTAAAACACTTCCAGGCGTTTAAAAAATGTCTACAATGTTAATCAAATGGGTGACGTCAAAATAAAACGTTTTAAGCGTTTTGAAATAAAACACTCTCAAAAGTTGAGATTTGCAGTGAATAAAGTGCTTCTTATGTAAATGACTGTTTGATTTTAATTAAATTTATCCGCACATTGTTTTTTCAAAAATAATAATTTCTATGAGGATCAACTAAAGCATGCAAAATATACAAAACAAAGCAAAAATATAAAAGATCACACAAAAAAGCGTGCAAACCTTACTCTCGGCTGAGCTTCTCTGGTTGGTTCAGACTGGTTGTCTGCTGTAGTAACCTTTTGGCTGGTTTCACGTGTTTTTTGGCTGGAACCCTGCTCGTTTTTGAAATTAAGCAACTGGTGCTTATATTGATTGTATAATCCTTCGATCGTGCTGAAATAATTTCTGGTGAAGTACTCATTGTCTGCACTGCTGGCTTCGAAGTCAGTGAGTTGGAGATGGTTCGCCTGAAATTCCTCCCATTTCTCTTCAAGAGAGTTTAGTCGGGTTGTTAAGTACTCTCTTGTTTTCCTGTTGGCGGAGTCTTTTCTGAAGTTCCGATAACTGGTCTGGATCTCTTCGCCTAAACGTGATTGTAAATCCAAAAGTCCATCCATCCTCGCGGAGTTGTGTTTTGTCTGGAAATTGTATTGAAACAATGGCGCTGGTACTGGTTGTATAGATGCTGCCTCCTACGACGACAGAAATGAGACAAGCAGTCACACCAGGCCAAATAAACCCGTTCTGAGGACATTCTTACTTAAGTTTACGATAAAAACCTTAATATTTTTGTTCACATTAATGAACATGCGATTATCAGGTTCAAGTTTACCGTAATTGAGGAGTTGATGTGTACGAGAGGTGGCTCTATCAAATTATAACTGCTCTCTCTGAACCACGCACGGCGACTAAGAAAACCTGAGTCATCCAGGAATCATCCCAGAAAATATTAGCCACTTAATACAACAAAGGAGGGGGCGGCAACAACTTTATGAAATCAGATACATGAAAGTATCCACGTACCATGGGTCCGCCCCCACCGTAATAAGAGAAACAGATAACCGTGGCGTTAACACGGTGCCGACACACAGGATGTGGAAAATGTTGTTGTTGCCTGCACTTCACGAAATATCCCCAGTGGACCGCAAAACGAATGGAAGAACTTAGTGTAGTTAAATACAACTTCCACGAGACAAGGTGCGAAGGAGATCCACAGATCTATTGAATGTATGTATGATGACCTATACAAGCCGCGAATGAACTCATATGAGTGCTTTAATTCTTTAAAATGGCGATATCTCATGAATGGCAATTCGTCCGGGAAAATGTATTATATCTTTTTTTGTAGATAATCGTATAACCTAAAAACTATTTTATGAGAAGACTTACCGTTTAAGAGATATGACCAAAAACGGAATTTTTAGGGGGTGGTTTTTAGAGGTAGCGTACGGCCAATTAATTTAATTGCGCACATAAAGCAAACATTTAAAGAAAATAATCAATCATCAAAATCGGTGCTGTCCCTGAGGACTAAAAAGTTCACGCTTCATTTACTCGACTATAAAGTAAACAGTGAAATTTTCACTAATTCACTTTTAGAGAGTAAGAGAAGAAACCGTGGAGCAGGGCGGAGGCAGAAGCTTCTCAATCTTCTTCTTCTTCTTTGATCCGTTAGCTGGCGGTCTGAGTGGGACGTCCCTACAACAGATACGCTGCCGTCCGTACGGTTTTAAAAAATGCGGTTTCTTTCGAAGTTTCTTCGGTTTCCCGATTCTGGTCAATTCGGCAGGTCGACCACCCTCCTCCTTTCACACCCTGTACTTGGGACCAGGCGACCGCGGAGTTGCCCCCAAATCTGCAGGGCGCCATCAGGTGTTGCCTATGCAGAAGAGGTGTTTCTCGTATCAATGACGCTCTCCAATCTTAAGGACAGGGAGCTCAGGGCATTGTGATTTTGCCCCACTGCAGATGACAGCAACTCAGCATCACCCCGAAAACTCTTGGTGTTCCTTTTGGTATCATCCAATATAGAATGAATAGAAGCTGGAGGGCTAGAAGTGCAGGAAAAAGAAGTGCCGATAGGACTAAGTATCGCCGAATGGATGTCGTCTAACGACTTTAATGTAGCTGCAACTCGGGTGTTATATATTAAGAAAACTGTTGTTATTAAGAAAACTGTTGTTATTAGTGGGGGGCAAAATCGTACCGTCACCTCCTCGCTGGTGCCTCCTGGATAACCAACTAACGACGGACGTACCCAGTGCCTGGGGGTATAGCTGGGCCACCCTATCCGTTGGGGTATAATTCACGGATCCGGCCCTCCAGGTCGGGGGTTGGGCGAAAGGTTGACAACCTCTCCTCAGAAAACAACTCTTGTTATGGAATCGAGAAATCAGCCTCGGAACAGTCAGGATTTACGGCAAAGACCTCAGCAACGTCCCAGGACTAATGATTTTAGGAAAAACGATATTAAGTTTGCAACATGGAATGTAAGAACATTATATAGACCCGGAGCAATGGCAGAAATGATAGATGAGCTAAGACGATATAGAATACTCATCGCAGGACTACAAGAACTAAGGTGGACAGGTAGAGGAGTCCTAGAACGAAAAGACGCTACGATATTCTACAGTGGTAATAATGACTCCAGAAGAAACTTTGGGGTGGGTTTCTGTGTACTTAAACCTCTAATCAACAACGTAATAGACTTCAACCCGCTTAACGATCGGATCGCAACCTTAAGAATCAAATCCAGATTTCATAATATAACATTAATCACCGTGCACGCGCCTACAGAAGAAAAACCAGAACAAGAAAAAGATGACTTCTATGAAACTCTTAGGGTGACCTATGACCAAATCCCTTCTTACGACATGAAAGTCGTATTAGGGGACTTTAATGCTAAAATAGGTAAGGAACCATATTATTATCCTTACGCTGGTAAGTTCTCGTTGCACGAGGATTCAAACGATAACGGGAACAGAATGGCCGAATTTGCTATCGCAAGAAGTTTGTCAATAGCTAGCACCTGGTTTAACCATAAGAATATACACAAAAGGACATGGACATCACCAGATGGCAGGCATCATAACCAAATTGACCATGTTCTAGTTGACACTAGGCATGGAAGCAGCATACTGGATGTAAGAAGTTTCCGAGGAGCGAATGTAGACACCGATCACTATCTAGTTGTTGGGAAAATGAGGACGAAAAAACTAGCGACAATAAATAGAAGAAACAATGATAGACAAATAAAGTGGAATATAGAAAAATTAAGAAATGTACCCCGCGATTCTAGATCCCAGAAATCTGACTATAAACAGAAAACGGGGAAAGAGCGCAAAGCTCTTGCCCTTCAGTGGAGACTATGTGCTTTTGTTAGAAAAAGCGAGGATTTGGTATTCTGGATGTCAGATCTAACAAATGGAGGGAATTTTAAGCTTTGAAAATCTGTCTATAGCCAGCGACATGCTAGCTGGCTGTGATGGATTTTTTGATTATTTCATCAAAACGGGGTGTTTTAAAAGTGAAGTAATTGCTTAAAAATATTGAAAGCATGGACCGTACAAGCGGGCTCTTATAAATTTGAGAATTACTTATAAAAATATTATTTGTCAGCTCCTCCGCGTGATGATTATGCTCGTTCAATCTTGAACGCTGAGCAATAAATAAATCAAAGTAAAAAAATTAAAATAAAAAAAATTTGATTACGTGCGATTACGATCACTGCCACGGCCACGGTCTTGCTGGCCTATCCTGTTAGGCTGTTGAACCGGACGTCTGCGCCCGTTAACAAATAAAGGTACCTAAGTAAAATGTGTATTTTAAAATATTTTTAAGCTCGTATTCATCGACCTAGATAATAAATATCGTGGATATTTCGTATTTACCGACCACGATTTTAGGGTGAACGGATAAAGTTAATACCAGCTGACCTGGTAATATTTTAAACCTTAAACCCTAAAAATATTTTAAAATACGCATTTTACTTACCTTGATTTTATTTATTAACTTCGCGCAACCGGCACTCGAATATAAACAAACACCACCTAATCGCAATCATGGGACTGCTAAAGGGGAAGTCTGACTATTCAAAGTCTCCAAAATCAAGGGACAGCTTTACGCGAAAGCTTTTTTTGTAATCTGGGGAAGCGTTGTTAGATCTAACAAAAAATCTAACATCTAGAATCGCGGGGGTAGAATCAAAACAACAGTATGAAAGTATGTTAACAGAAAAGCTTGAGCAAATAACAAGGAGTCTGGAAATGGAAACTGATCTGAACCTGATGTGGAACTCTATAAAAGAAAAAATCATAGAAACAAACAACTGTGTATTAGGCACACAAAACCACGAAATAAGGAGACATTGGTTTGATAATCAATGCAAGAGCAGCATTGAAATAAAAAACCATGCAAGACAGGTGTACCTAACAAGAATGACTAGAGGAAACCATGAGAAATATGTAGCAGCACGAAGAGACACGAATAAGTTATTAAGGAAGAAAAAACGTGATTACTTCAGAATTAGAATAAGTGCGATCAAGCAAAGCTACAGTAATAAAGACACTAGAAGTTTCTACAAAGAAGTCAACATGATTAAGAAAGGATACAAACCCACCTGCACCATGATAAGAAGAGAAGATGGTACTATAGCTAGTAGTATCGATGACATACTCGAGGTGTGGGAGAAATACTTTAGAGACTTCTTCAAAGAGAATATAAGCCTAACACAGGGAGCAACGGAAAACCGTAATACAGATGACCCAGAAAACGATACGCCAGATCCTACAATGGAAGAAGTTGAAAATGCCATAGCGAAACTGAAAAATCACAAAGCTCCAGGTCCAGATGGCATACCCACGGAAATCTTAAAAAATGGTGGATCGGGTCTGCGACAAGGAGATGCAATCTCACCAATACTTTTTAACATTGCTCTCGAAGCAATAATGAGAGAAACACAGCTTAATGGAGCAAATAGCATCTTCACAAGGAACATCCAGATACTAGCCTTCGCAGATGATATAGTCATAATTGGACGCAAAGCACAAGAGGTAAAGGAAACCTTTTTCAAGATTGTAGAAAGCTCAGCAAAATTCAATCTATGAGTAAATGACACAAAAACAAAATATATGATCGTATCAAAACAAGGACATCGGCTAGGACGAAGTATCAGCCTTGGCGATCATATTGTGGAAATTGTAGAAAACTTTATCTACTTAGGGACAAAGCTTACTGCACAAAACCATATAAAGGACGACATCCATAGACGCATCGTAGCCGCAAATAAAACCTATTTCGCACTAGTCCCGGTCTTTAAAAACAAAGAAATTTCAAGACAATGCAAAATCAGACTATACAAAACGTTAATCCGCCCAGTTCTATGCTACGGGTCTGAGGCTTGGACATTGACCCAACAAACAGAAAACCAGCTTAAAATCTTCGAAAGGAAGATCTTAAGAAGAATATTTGGCGCTGTAAGGGTTAACCAAAACGAATGGCGCATTAGGACAAATGAGGAACTTCAACAAATGTATGACGACATACGATAAACATATCTACATACATAAGATTGAACAGACTGCGATGGCTTGGACACGTTCTACGGGCTCCAGAAGAAAGAATGCTAGCCAGGATTTTTAATGGAAGACCATCTGGAAGAAGAAGAGTAGGACGACCAAGAAATAGGTGGATGGATGACGTGCTAGAAGACATACGAAAACTTCGTATATCAAACTGGAGAGAGCTAGCAAGACGTAGAGAAGACTGGAAGAGGAGACTTCAAGAGGCCCGAGTCCTGCAAGGACTGTAGCGCCATTTAAGAAGAAGAAGTTGTTATTAGTAAAAGGCGTTTATTAATTCTCAAAACTAAATCATCACCACCGCTGCTTATGACTTTATCTAAATCTTCTTGATAAAATCGTTTTCTTATCTGAACTACGTGCCTCCCTGCTATTTGTTCGTCGCTGTTTTCACATATACATATATAAGACTGGACCGGATCTCTGATCATAATTTTCCTCCAGCCCACTTCTTATAGTTTTGTCAAGGAGCAGTAAATCTAACGCTGTTTTATTTGGCGACCCCTCAACATCTCTCCTGGTGTTTTCTTGGTAGTGGAATGTGGCGAGGTATGTTGTTGGACAATAAATCTTGCACCTTGGAAGTGGATAGCACCTTCCTCTAAAGATTTCAGGGCTCATTACTCGAGGGGTAATAAGATGCTGCGTATCAAAATTGAATACCGTTTCTGCGGAAGAATGTCTGAATTTCTTCAGGCACAAATGCTCTTTCATTGTCTGAAACAACGAGGTCGGTGATTCAATGCGTTCCAAACAATTTGCTGAAATGTCTTGTCCCTTCATTTCCTTATTGTCGGAATACTGTTATTTGCACCAGATATGCCTAATAAGGGCCTATGCTCTGTTATGATCGTAAATGATCCGTTTGGTAGATACTGATGAAAATGCTTGATGCCAAAAATTATTGCTAAAGCTTCTTTGTAAAATTGACCATAATTTCTTTCACTCTTACTTAGGTCCTCGAAGCGTTCGCGTTCGGCTTTTCTTCCCCTTCTGTTTTGAGTGAGAAAACAGTCCCTACACCATAAGGTGAGGCGCCACAGGCTAAAGCCTGAACTAAATATGGGGGCCACGGTGGTCTAGAGCTAAGACGCCTGACTACGATCCCAGAGGTCCCGGGTTCGGATCCCGGCCAGCCCCACGGTCCTTCGCCTTTTCCACTTTCCCACCCACATACCTTCTCCCTTCTTTCTTCTCCTCTCTTTACATTCCTAATTCCTCCTGTCATAGTCTTCGCTAGTCCTTCCCCGCTCCACCAAGCGCATGTCATCGGTTGGGTGATGAGATTCAACTCGATTCAGGAGGCATAACACTCCAGCGAGTTGTTTCACAAATGCCCCGATGCCAGAGTCGCGAAATGGTTGGAAGTAGGTGGAATAATAATATCGCGGCTAGGTTGTGGCAGCTCCTTCCTACTTCTCTGTCTCTCTCTTTCTACTTTCTATCTTCCGGCTAGAGCTCCTGTTCGACATTCTATATACGAAAAAATAGATTGTCGAACAGTACAAAGGGGCTTTCCCTAAGCCTCTAGTCTAACATATAAAAAAAATGACGGGTCGTGTCGTAACTGTACGTACCGTAACGACGAACATAGTGTTCATATGGCACCGACCTAAATTGACTAAGTGACCTTTCATATATTCGATCGTTAGAGTACGTTACGGTTACGTTACGGCACGTCATATTTTTGCACTTAAATTAACAACCTGCTATGGTCAACTGTCGTTTACGCCTGTGTGTCTGTAGGGAATCATGACGTCACGTCACGAATACCGTGCTTTCAGACTTCGGTCTCAAGTAGACTATAGCACCACACGTAGCTGGACTAGCATCTGCAGAAATATGCAATTGATTTGACCCACAGACAGCAATTGGTGAAGAGGAACAAGGTATGAAGACGTCCGCTAAATATGATAACTCCAAAGACTATTTACTGCATTTCTGCACATACTCTGGAGGTAAATGTTCATCCTAAGAGAAATTCTGAGGCCAAAGATCAAAGGGTGAAAGAATACCTAAAGGGTCATACATATGCGCCATTAGCTCATCGCTTATGGTACACCAAATTACTCCCAATACTTTTTGCGTTACAGGTAATTCAGATGAAGTCTCTAATATACGAAGCAAGTTTACACCATTTGTGTTCCATTTTCTACAATCATTGAAGCTCTCTTCTTCATGAAGAGAGATCAGAAACGGACAACATTTTATCCCAAACGTAACTTTTGTCATGCGATTCTCTTTCACAGGAGGCAGCTCTGAACATTTTTTACAGGTTCGGAAAACGAAAAAAATCGGTGGACATCTCTATCCTTAGCAGACAACATAATTTGTAAAAATGCCTTCACGATATCGGCAAATAAACCAATGAATCCAAATCGAAAGCTCAACAATGTTGACATAATGTCAGGTAAAAGATTGGGTCCTGCATCCAAACAATCGTTTAGTGATGAACGATCACCCGAATGTGCAATTGTATCAAACACAATGCGCAATTGCGTTGTTGATTTGGTATATAATACGATAACTTCTTATTGTCCGTTAAACTAATAGCTGGGTCAGCAATTTTTCCAGATATTAACTCCTGCATAGCAACATCGTATTCCCCTAAGTTCGCAGGATTTCTTTATAACCTTCGTATCCAGCTATTAAATCTCTGACGTGCACCGTCAGACGTTCATAGTAGCTATCCAGTGGTGGATGGTCAGGAATCCACAGTAGTGAAGAAGTGTATCGATCAACATACTTATTTATTTCGTCCCCCGTCTTCGCCAAACATTTGGTGGGATGCTTTATACCTAATTTTTCTAAACCCCACATTCTATTTACATCATCTAGACTTGGACCTCCTACAAAAACAGATGGATACATACATAGTACAGTTCATGAGCCTGGTTAGTCAGAGCCTTGTATATTCCACCCTAATTTGGTATTTACACCCGTCAAAGAATCTGTAATTCGTTGAAATTCTCCTGTTACAACTTTCCAACAATAATCGGAACCAATAAGTACAGAGATGCCTTCTACTGGTTTACCTAAATGAAAAGAGTCTGAAATTTAGTAAAGTTCACATTAGTTGGTTTCGGAACTGGTAAGGTTTCTATGCAGATCTGAGAAACAACTATATATATACTTCGCAAACAAAGTTTTACACAATTAGATGATTTGACTGGAACGTTGTGGGAAGAACCAAAAGGCAAAATTTTTATTTTTACTTGATGACTTTACTTCAATTCTCTTGCAACACAATGATGATAAGGCAAAAGCGCATGCAATTTTTAGGTAAATCTTCGAGCTGGTGGTGGTTGTGGAATAAAGATTTGTTGCAACTAGATTATCTGAAAGCATCCCCTTCTCCTTCGATGATACTTGCTCTTGGTCCCTATCCTAACATTTAGGGTTACACAAAGCAAACATGTGACGGCCATTACATTTACGACAACGTATATTGCAACGTATATGCCCTTTTCGAAAACATTCAAAACAACGACCTTCGCTTTTAAGCAGTTGCTTTCGTTCATCTAAGTTGAGCTTTCCTTCACAATTGCCAGAAAAAATGATCATTATTCACACAATATATACAAAACTTCTTAGAATTATCTGGAATCAGAAGACTGGCAGCAGTTTTAGATTTTATATTACCAGCAACTGTATGTGAACGTGAATCCCTTACGCATGCACCTGCTCGTTCCAATGATTCAATTTCCAGCTCAATAAATTGAAGCAACCTTTTTACACCTTTGTCCACTGCAATTGGCAAATCAGAAGAAACTGAATTATTGTTCTCGTTCGGTTGATTATTTTCAAATATTTCAGTAGATTCATTGTTCCTATAAAACTCGACTCTTAGGTCTGATGGCAAGCAGTGTAGAAGCGCTGTTTTCAGCATCACGTAGTAAGAGTTAGATGGTATTCGTAGAGCCGTAAGTGATCTGGTGTTAGTTACCTGGGACGGGCAATATCTTAGTGGCCCGGGAAATAATATTTGTCAGCACTTTTTTTACTTTCCGCAATTAAAAATGGTGTATTACCTCTGAATTCTTTCGGACAGCACCGATTTTTGTGAAATTTGGTAATTAAGCTTATCTTACCCTCCTTTTCAATAATTATATTATCTTGATGTGTGCTTTTTTTAGGGGGTAAAAACTACCCGTTATGACAAAAAACTTAAAAACAATATATTTAAGTAATATTTCCATTAAAATATGTTTAAATATGTAAAATATTCAGTATTTCTTTCACATATCCAGTATATGTAATTTATAATTTAATTTAATTTTTTTTTGGATTTTTCGTATCTCACTTATTTTTTTAGCTACTGAGGGAAAAAGTTTTTTTTTTTTTTTTTTTTTTTTTTTCATAAATTTCCAAATTTATTGTTAACTTAAATCTAACTTTTTTCAAATATATAGGTACATTCTAATATGTGTTTTGTAGAAACCTTTGGTTTTTAAGCTATTCATGAAAAGCCCCTCTAAAATATGTATATCAACAAAATCAACAATTTCAATCGCGAGTGTGCAGAAGGTGTGGCATTCCCCACAGGGAAAAAGCACACCTCAACACAACTTTTATTTCTTGAACTTACCACTAAGGCTGAAGCCACACCGAACCAGACAGAACAAAACAAAAGCAGATTTCCATACTAATTCACACAACTCAAAGCAAAGCAAGCAAAACAGTTTTCCAAAATGTATGGAAATTTGCTTTTGTTTTGTTTGCCTGGTTCGGTGTGGCTTCAGCCTAACTATCCAAATTTCGCTTATTAATTATATAGGCAAATAATAGTGTAAAATACAGAAAAAAATGTACAAAAATTCTACAAACATTTGTTAAAAAAATTCATTTTACTTACCTTGTTTATTTATTATCTTCGAGCAAAAACACTAAAAACATTAATACATAAACGTCAATCGTGGGACTACTTAAGGGGAAGTCTGACTATTCAAAGTCTCCAAAATCGAGGGGAAAACTTTACGCGAAAGCTCTTTTCGTAATTTGGGAAAAGTTGTTAGATCTAACAAAAATCTAACATCTAGAATCTCGGGGTAAGCTTCGTTCTCATAAACCAAGGTTTTCATTTGTTCCTAAAAGGGTAGCCATTCTTTAGCATCACCGGGGAATTTTGTTAATTCCAACCGGGATAATTTTACGACATATAGCTCCTTGGTCTTTAGAGGGGCATTCGCTGAGGACAAGGTTAGGTCTTGTTATATTCTATTCTATTCCGTTGCTTCAACCAAGATTCTACATCGATAATTTTATCTTCGTACTCGGAAATAGCCTTATTTTCGGCCTGATTTTCAGGGTTATCGCAATCGCTTCGTTACTCTTCGTCAGGCCTTCTTTAGTGACTCTTAATCTTTATAAAAAGGAATTCAACTGCTCTACAATTCAATCAAAATTTTCGGAGTTAATGGTGGATGCTTGGGCTTCTGGCGACTTCAAGAAGCTAAGGGCTAATTTGGCTAATTTAGTTGTTTTCCTTCGGGGTACTCCACGGGCACATGTATCCATAATGTGATTCTTGTAAATGGGGTAGGCGAAATTGAATAAAATACGAAATACCGTTAGGTATATTCCCGGGGTTTCGGCACCAATGTCGAAAATTAAACTCGAAATGGGAGCTGAATCTAATTAATTTTTACAATTTAATAGTCTTACGCCAGGTTTCCTCGGTTTTCGTAACAAAAGTACATAGTAAACTACAATAATTAGTAATAAAGTAGATTTTCAACAATAGTTCCCTATGAAGAATATAAAAGCTTTTTAACAGCTTTTTCCCAACTGGCAAAAGGGTCTCAATTCGATGCCCAACCACTGACATATAGAATGGACTGCTTATGAGAAATTTTTCATGGCACCAATTTGTTCCATAGGCTAAAAACCTTTTTTCACTCCATGTAAACACCGGAATCACTTTTGAAATTTACATTTTTTTAAATACGTACTTAAAACATTAAAACAACACAAATATTTTGTTTAAAAAAATTAATAAACACTATTTTCACTTTTTCACCTTTTAAAATGCTTTTTTTCATTAATTTGGAAATTTTATGTGTATCTGATTTAAGTTCTTAACGCCTGTCTTAGCAACTGACATTCTGTATGTCAAAATCCGGGGGCTTATGGGGAAAAAAGCAAAAGATATAAACATCACTATACCCGTCTATTTTTTTCTAATTGATTTAACGCAAAAGATATAAACATCACTATACCCGTCTATTTTTTTCTAATTGATTTTATTTCTGAGTGCTTCTGTCAGTTTGGGGCTTATGGATGAGCGAGCGACTATACCTTTTTGGTGCCATCGGTTTGTATGGGAATAATTGCTGATGAGCAGTCCATTATTATATGTATGTCAGTGTGCCCAACGATATAACACAAAAAATTTGAGCAGTTCTGCGTACCTCGTTGCCAAATTTTATAAATATTTTTCTATCATTTCCCCTCTCAACAAACGTAAAAAAACTCAACAAAATAATTTGAGAAGGGATGCGGGAGTTACATATTTCCCACAATATCACATCATATAAAATACACGTGCCGATATTCTAATTATCATTTTTTTCTGTTTAAACATTTTCCAACCGGTCAAATGCACATTCCATATGTCTAGACAATTTCCTTTACAGTTTTTAGAATCAAGTAAAGTAATTTAACACTAACGTCCCATTTTAACTTATAGACCTTAAGTCAGCATTTTGTTTCTTAATTTTACCTGTGCGACCGTTTTAATCTTGAGAATAATTGTCACTCTAGTATTGTCAATTAAATCGTGCGGTTCGATGTAGCGCTTTTAAAATTAATAAAATAAAATTTGTAAAGTTTAAAGTTGAATGTAGTGTTTTATTTTAAATATATTTTTTTTTAGTTTCCAAAGCAAATGGAAACTTAACTGGCGCAGTCGGTAGGATAGGTGACGGTCTATCCTCGTGAAAAGTGTTCGGGCTAAATAATTAGTACTCCAAATTGAAGGAATATCAATAGTGTTACTAATATTGATTGGAAAAAAACTTGTGTCGTGCATTTGCCGTGTTGAAAGGATATCAACAAGTGTGACATATTTTTTTCAACGAACGCTCCACTGATCTTCAAGAACAACGAGGAAATTAACTGCTGGACCGGAGGATTTCTATCTTCATCATCATCACCTATCCGAACAATGAAGGCATCATTCGCCTTTGTATTAATGAAGTCAATTATTGAATATTTTTTCCTTTTGATTAAATTTTAATGCCAAATCCCAAGTCCGTCAAATCAAAACCCAGACCATATTCAAAATTAAGAAGGCTTTTTGGTAGCTTAGAAGCTATTTCTGAAATAATTAATAGAAACGAAAGTGAAAGTGATTTAATGCCGAAAAATAGTACCTAGTGAGCCAAATTTGATTGATAGGGAAAGGACCCCGCAAACTTTCTATGGAAAAACGGTCTCCGTCAAATCACTTGATATTGTGATATTAGATTCTTCGTACCCTTCTGATGAAAAGTCATCACGGGCACGAAGCACGAAACCTGAAATTTTTACTCCAAAATGCACTTTGAAAATTTCGACTTCGGCCGAAAATCAATTTTTTTCGATGTAGGTTTTTGCTTCTTTTTTATTATTTTCCCATCAAATTGTCACTTGAATGCATTAAATATCGTATTTCAACAACACACAATCACTATTTTGCATAAAAAAAGTAAATTGTTTTTTTTTTTCTTCAAAATTCAATTTTTGCAAAGGGACATTGCTATCCTTATAAATGTTTTCGTACTAACATGTGATAGCGATTATTTTTTTATTCTTTAGTTGAAAGATCAGTATCAGTCAAACATAAAAAATTGATTTTCGGCCGAAGTCGAAGTTTTCAAAGGGCATTTTGGACTAAAAATTTCAGGTTTCGTGCTTCGTGCCCGTGATGACTTTTCATCAGAAGGGTACGAAGAATCTAATATCACAATATCAAGTGATTTGACGGAGACCGTTTTTCCATAGAAAGTTTGCGGGGTCCTTTGTGACGAAAAAAAATTTAAGTATCGAATCGTTTTCGAGGCAAGGTAGCGAACCCGGTGTGTCTATATTATATCCGTATTTTACAATGGCAACTGGTCATTTAATTCCACAAATCGTGTCTCCGACCGACGTGTTCAATTCTCTTCGCATCCCTGATGCAATAAAGGATTTGCCTCGGTTCGATGGCAACTCCAGATTATTATATGAATTTATAAGTAATGTTGAGGAAATTTTAATCCACACTAGAAATGTACATGGTACAGCCTATTCCAAAATTATATTGAGGGCTATTAGAAATAAAATCGAAGGGCTTCGAACGAAGTACTAAACATATACGGTACGCCGTTAAACTGGGAGGCAATAATACAGAATTTAGTTTTACATTATTCAGACAAGAGAAGCGAAACTCTCTAATTAGGGATCTCCATAGTTTAAGGCAATCAAATAAAAGTGTTCAAGATTTTTACAGTCAGGTAATAGAAGTTCAAGCCACAATGAATAATAACATTCTAATCCACGAAATGGATCCAAACGTAGTGCAATCGAAAAAGGATCTATACTCCGAAATGTGCCTCAATACATTTCTCACAGATTTGAAAGAACCCCTAGGTTCAATGATAAGAGCGATGAGGCCAGAATCCCTACCCATAGCCTTATCATATTGTATCAAAGAACAAAATATCGCCTATATGAAATCTGATTTTTAACACCTCATTCCTATCAGCAGCAATTTGACCAATTCTTTGATCAGCCAACTGCAGAGGTAGATGATTCAACGAATTTTCTCAGACTTGCCTCGAAGAGCCAACTGGATACATAGATGTAAACGTACACGGCCATATACTACCCTATGTTCATATATCATCCCCTTTCGGACGCCCATTAAAATTTTTAATTGATACCGGATCATCCAGTTCGTTCATAAATCCTGAATTCACGAACCCCCATAACCAAATGCAAATAAACCCTGTAATAACAAATACCGTTTTGAATAAATATGCACTAGATAAATGCACATACATCCCAGTTTTCCGTGAATTTAACCAACGTGGAAATTTCTCATTTCTAATATTTAAATTTCATAATTATTTCGACGGTCTACTTGGTTTAAACTCGTTAAGGCAACTTGGAGCCAAAGTTGATTTAGAGGATTTGACGCTAAAAACAAGGAAGTGTGCTTTACCCCTACCATTCAAACCAAATTTCTCTTCAAGAAAACATGTGATTCCTAGCCACTCGAGAGTAGTGATAAAACTTCCCGTCGATGTTCGCGATGGAGACATTTGGGCCGAAACACATCCAGGCTGGCTTTAAAGCTCATCTCTCGAAGCTTTCCTTGAGGCGAGCTCCAGAGCCGTCCGCGGAATACTCAAAACACAATCAGGCCGGCTGATCACATTTGTCAAATTTGTAAGCGAACATTGTGGTTCGTAAAAAGTGTAAAATTTAAAAATCATTTAAAATAAAATTATTTGGCCTCTTTTCATTGTTATTATGTAAATGTGGTGAAATTTCAAACATTTTAAATAAAATAAAATTTGTTGATTTTTTTAATTATTATTTATTTGTTTAAAGTGAAATTTTCTAACATTTTGTATTTAATTCGTTTAATTATTTTTAATACAAACTCGCAAACAAAATATCAACCTCAAAGTTCAACTGTCAAAGAGCAAAAACTAGAGCCTCGGCCGAATTCGAATTCCAGCATTGCCGGAATTCCGACAGAGGCGAGCCTTGCGGCCAGCTTTGCCAAGGCCTGAATTTGCGGGACAAATTTTGATGTGTTCAATCCCATTTAAACGCATTGGTTGGATATGCTTGCAGCTGGCTTTGGGCTTGGATGTGTTCAAAGCGCGCTTGGATGTGTTTCGGCCCTTTTCGTCCCAGCTTCGCAAGTTAAACCAAAATTATACATATCCGAAGGATTATATACGGCCAAAGATTGGTTTAGCCTGATTGAAGTAAGCAACCAATCAGAGACGAATCAAATTCTCTTCATGGAACAACCCCTCAAGGCAGAAGCCTTCACCGCAAACTACGTAGAAGTAAATAATTTCAATATTAGCCATGACATCTATGAAATAGGCAAAGAGAAAAGAATAACCGAATTAATTCGCGGAAACCATTTAAATAAAGAAGAAAAGGTAGCTTTATTCCGAGTATGTCAAGAATATGAAGATCTTTTCTTCAAGGAAGGCGAACAGCTCAGCTTCGGTAACCAAATTAAACATTCCCACTACTGACGACGAACCTATGTATATATATACAAAATCATACAGGTATCCATATGTGCATAATCACGAAGTCCAAAGACAAATCACAGAAATGCTAGAGCAAAGAATCATCCGCCCTAGCTATTCTATGTGGAGTTTTCCCGTATGGGTGGTTCCCAAAAAGATGGACGCAAGCGGTAAACAGAAATGGCGTCTTGTCATTGATTACCGTAAGCTCAATCAAAAAACAATCTCAGACAAATACCCACTTCCTAATATCACCGAGATATTAGATAAATTGGGACGCTGCTTATACTCTCTACTTTAGATTTGGCCAGAGGTTTCTACCAAATCGAGATGAACCCCAAAGACATACCAAAAACTGCATTCACAGTGGAAAGTGGCCATTATGAATATGTACGAATGCCATTAGGGGGTCAAATGGTAGCAAGGCCTCAGGGACCTTTGATGGTGCCGGTACGTCAAAGAGATAAATCCTGGGTAACGCCACCTGCGATCTAAGGTCTTCACGATCTAAGATTTTCCGATATGCTACCGAATCCTACCTCAACCTCCACGAAGATGTAGATTTTACATCGGGTGTCCCCTGGATGCTCTTGTGTACGCAAGAGTAACAGACTGAGGAGGGTGAAAGGCGAGTGTTTCGCGCCTCAAAACGAAGCAAATACCGGACTGGTCCTCCAGGTTGGGGGTTGGGCGGCAGGCTGACAACCTTTCACCGTAAAAACCTACCCGTCACGAATCCTCAAGGCAGGCCTCGGACAGGACGGACTCAACGGCAACGACTCAGGCAACGGAATATGGAATACGATCTTGGAACATGGAACGTCAGGACGCTCAACAGAACGGGCGCTCTGCGTTCGCTTTTATTAGTATTAAAAAAATATGGCATAAGGATCACAGCCCTTCAGGAAACAAAATGGACCCACAGTGGTATAATGGATCTAAAAACCCACACGGTACTCTCCAGCGGATCATCAAATGGAAGAAGAGAGTTCGGAGTAGCATTCATCGTAGAGAAGGAAATGAAATCTCTGATTCTGGACTTCAAACCAGTCAGCAATAGAATATGCACACTTCGCATTAAGACAAGGTTACATAACATCAGTCTTATAAACGTCCACGCGCCCACAGAAGAGAAAACGGATGAGGAGAAAGAGGAATTCTACCAAGAGCTAACAAACACCATCAGGTTAATACCGTCAAACGATATTAAAATGGTGCTTGGAGATATGAATGCCAAAGTAGGAAAAGAAGAGGAGTTCCTAGGAGTCATAGGAAAGCATAGCCTACATAACGTTACCAATGACAATGGTAGTCGATTGATCGATTTCGCAAGCTCAAACGCAATGGTAGTAAGCTCAACAATGTTCCCGCACAAAGATATACATAAGATGACGTGGCAGTCACCAGACGGAGGAACTAATAATCAAATTGACCACGTCCTAATTGAAAGAAGAGGGGCCACGAGTATACTGGACGTAAGAACAATGAGAGGAGCGTGCTGTGGCTCGGACCACTATCTAGTCAAAGTGAAATTGAGAACCCGGATAGCAACTAAAACGCATAGAGGGCAAACTCAGTCAAAATACGATATAGATAAGCTAAAACGGGAAGAAATAAGAGATGCCTACCAACATGCTGTCGTACAAAACTTGAGAGAGGTAGATGAGCAGCCCAGCATCAACGACAAATGGGAACAGGTCAAAAACAGCATAAAGGGGGCAGCAGAAGAGGCACTAGGCTGGGCCCCCAGACAGACTAGAATTGATTGGTTTGACCAAAACTGTAGAGCAGCAATTGAAGAAAGAAACCAGAGCCACCGAGAGTACATCGCAAGGCCAACAAGAGCAAGGATGGAAGTCTTCAAGGAAAAAAGAAAAACCGCAGACAAGTTATGCAGAAAAAAAAAGAGGGAATATCTAAATAGGAAAATCTTACAGATACAGGAAGACTTCAATGAAGGGAGAATTAGACAAGCGTACAAAGGAACTCGCCAGATCACCAACAAGTTTCAGCCAAGAACGGACATCTGCAAGGACATAGATGGGAACTTGTTGGCAGATCCTGATAGGATAAAGGAAAGGTGGAGAGAGTATTTTCAGAACCTATTGAACCCTATCTCCATATCAAACGAGAATGCAGAGACAGAGGCATTTGTAATTCCCCAAGATAACATCTCAATAGAACCACCAACATTGGATGAGGTGCGGGAAGCTGTAAAAAGGCAGAGCAGCAACAAATCGCCTGGCGCCGATGGAATAGCAGCTGAGCTGCTAAAGGAAGGAGGACCCCAACTGCTACAAACTTTACACGAACTCATATGCACCATCTGGGAGGAAGAAGTTATACCAGAGGACTGGAAGAAAGCGATTATATGTCCAATATACAAGAAAGGAGATAAATTAAACTGCAAAAACTACCGAGGCATCTCACTCCTCAGCACCAGCTACAAAATCTTCACAATCCTTGTGAAACAAAAACTGGAACCTATAGCGGAAGGCCTTATAGGAGAATATCAAGCTGGTTTTAGGACAAACAGGTCAACATCGGACCAACTGCTGACCTTAAGGCAAATTCTGGAGAAAACCTGGGAAAGGAATGTAGATGTATATCAGATATTTGTCGACTTTCAGCAGGCATATGATTCAATAAACAGAGAGAGGCTATATGAGATCCTATCGGAAATAGGAATCCCTTCAAAGTTGGTACAACTGATCAAATGCGCCACAAATAGCTCACTGGCGAAAGTGAGGATCCAGAATGTTATAACAGAGGAGTTCGAAGTACGTCAAGGGCTTAGACAAGGAGATGGGCTGGCCCCCATGCTTTTCAACCTGGCCCTAGAATGGGTGATAAGGAAAACGTCAGTCCAGAGAAGTGCATCAATAGCTACCCAGTCGGTACAATTACTAGGATATGCGGATGACGTAAACATCGTGGGAAGGTCCTTTTTGGCAGCAAAAGAAATCTATGTCGAATTAAAAGAGGCGGCAAAGGACATAGGCCTGAAGATTAACGAAGAAAAAACGAAGGTTATGCAACAATCCAGAGCAGGACGATTTAGAATGGGAAGAAATATAACCATCGACGAACATAACCTAGAAGTAGTCGATAAAACAGTCTACCTTGGGTCTACTATCACAAAAAGAAACGAAGAAAAAGAAGAAATAACCAGACGAATACTACTGGCTAATAGAGCCTTTTATGCCCAAAAACAAATCCTGCACTCAAGATTTGTGCACAGGAAAACGAAACTCTCACTCTACAAAACAGTAATACGACCAGTACTGTGTTATGGTAGCGAGACTTGGACTATGACCCAGGACATAGAGGAACGAGTCAACAGGTTCGAGAGGAAAATTCTCAGATGCATAATAGGCCCAATCAGAGAGGATGGAATATGGCGAAGAAGATACAACAACGAGTTGTATGAAATTTTTGACGACCCACAACTCTCAACTTTAATAAAAATCAACAGATTGAGACTAGCCGGCCACGTGATCAGAATGGAGGACAATCGCATCCCAAAACGGCTTATGGCATCAGAAATTTCGGGAAGTAGGCCAGTAGGTAGACCCAGGAGGAGATGGATAGACTCTGTGACGGCTGACGCAGAGTCAATGCTCAACATCCGGAACTGGAGACATGCTGCAAGGGACCGTCAAAATTGGAGAAATGCCCTTGAGGAGGCCAAGGCTCGATTTGGGCTGTAGCGCCATTGGATGGATGGAATGCCATTCGGGATGAAAAATGCCCCATCTACGTTTCAACGCGTAATGGACCACGTGTTGAAGGACCTTCAAGGGAAAATATGTCTTGTATACCTTGACGATATTATCGTCTACTCTACGTCTCTTCACGAGAATATCCAAAACCTACAAAAAGTCTTTGAGAAATTACGAGAAGCAAACTTAAAAATCCAGTTAGACAAGTCTGAATTTTTGCTCAAGGAGATTGCATTCTTGAGACACGTAGTGTCCACAGAAGGGATTAAGCCAAACCCTGAAAAAATTCGAGCAATTAAGGAATTTCCCATCCCCCGCACACAAAAAGAGGTAAAGTCATTTTTAGGCCTTCTTGGCTATTATAGAAAATTTATTAAAGACTTTGCCAAGTTAGTTAAACCCCTTACAGAATGTCTGAAAAAAGGTAGAAGTGTTGTACCTAACGAAAGATATACAAAGTGCTTTGAGACTTGCAGACAAATCCTAATAAATGAACCCATCCTCCAATATCCCGATTTCACGAAACCTTTCGTGTTAACTACAGATGCTAGCAATTTCGCCATTGGCGCAATATTATCTCAAGGAGCTATCGGAAGCGATAAGCCGATCTGTTACGCTAGCCGAACTTTGTCTGATTCAGAGATAAATTATTCCACAATCGAAAAGGAATTATTAGCGATTGTATGGGCTACGAAGCATTTTCGTCCATATCTGTATGGACACAAATTCAAAATTGTCAGTGATCATAAACCATTAACATAGTTAATGAGTTTAAAAGAGCCAAAGTCAAAACTGGTACGATGGAGACTTAAGTTAGAGGAATTTGATTATGAAATCGTGTATAAACGCGGTACGCAAAACACAAATGCAGATGCTTTAAGCAGAATAAAATTAACTGCAGAAAATCCCAAGCAAGTAGAGATCAACGCCAATGAACTAAATGACGATGTATCAACCATTCATTCCGCCGAAGAAAACTTAGATGACGGAATTCCAATATCTCAAATACCCCTAAATGAGTTCAATCTACAGATGATCATCGAAAAATCAATCGAAACGCCTACAACGTCCATAGAAGCCCCATTCCGTAATAAACTACTAGTCCATGGAAATGGTACTGGAGTCCTGAAAATTTGTGATTGTGAATTTGTAATACCTATGAAAATATATGTAAAATTTTAAACGAAAAACCGTGGGGCGTATATATTATTGATGCGAATGATTTCTCAACCCAGCTACTCTACACTCCTTACTATTGTCTACAGCATGCGCCCCACGTTTTTTCGTTTAAAATTTTACATATATTTTCATAGCTATTACAAATTCACAATCACAAATTTTCAGGACTATCTGTATGGTGTTAGAAATATGTTTGAGGTTCTAAATCTGTATGGGGATAGTGCCATTATTTTATACCTACTTTTTAGTTCGTTATAAAAACGTGTTATATTAAAAAGTTTTTTTTATCTAATAATTATTATCTGCTTTTTAGTCTTGTGTGCGACATTTTGCAATCACTTTTTAACATGGTCATGATATGTATTATGACGGATACATGTGGAAAATTGTTGCCTAAATCTACTAATAATATACCAATCTTTTTAATTTTGATATTCCTGAAAATTAAAATGAAGGAGTAAGCTAAATTAATTTTATATGATTTTTATTTCAATATTAGCTGCATCTCTTTTTTGATCATTTTTACTATTTTCACTCGTGAGTGCTCGCAACTACTCCTTTACTGAAAAGCGCTTAGCTGACTTTTGATTGTATTTAACTGCTTTCTTCATATAAAAACATTTATAAATTAAATTTGAGTCGTGATTATCTGAAACTTTTATCTTTCATTTTACTTTGAATAATTTACCGTATTAATTTAAATTATGTAACTGATACATGTGAAGGTTGTTGTAAAGTTAGGCAATCCACCAGTTTATGTCAGCCGCCAAGTTAAATTTACAATGACCTCATATAGCTTATTGTATTCTACTTATCACACCCTTTTCTGTAGTACCTACGTCGCGGGTGTTGTGATGAAAATGGTAAGCCGTGCTCTGAAGAGAATGGTAACCCACCCTCCTGAGGAGGTCGCCATGGACCTAATGATGTTCTGAGTATATTGTATTGCTTATGTTGTTTTACTTATCATACCCTTTCATTTGATACCCATGTCGAAAGGGTTCTGAAGAGAATGGTAACAGGCCCTCCTGAGGAGGTCGCCATGGATCTAAGGACATAGCTTATTGCATTACTTTTGATGCCCTTTCGTTTGATACCCATGTCGAGGGGGTTGTGAAGGAAATGTTAATCCGTCCTCTTGAGATGGGCGCCATGGACCAAACGAAATATTGAGGATAATATATTGCTTATGGTATTCTACTTATCATACCCTTTCATTTGACACCCATGTCGAAAGGGTTCTGAAGAGAATGGTAACCCACCCTCCTGAGTAGGCCGCCATGGACCTAATGAGGTTCTGAGTATATTGTATTGCTTATGGTGTTTTACTTATCATACCCTTTCATTTGATACCCTTGTCGAAAGGGTTCTGAAGAGAATGGTAACCGGCCCTCCTGAGGAGGTCGTCATGGATCTAAAGACATAGCTTATTGCATTACTTATGATGCCCTTTCGTTTGATACCCATGTCGAGGGGGTGTGAAGAAAATGTTAATCCGTTCTCTTGAGATGGCCGACATGGACCAAACGAAATATTGAGGATAATATATTGCTTATGGTATTCTACTAATCATACCCTTTCATTTGACAACCATGTCGAAAGGGTTCTGAAGAGAATGGTAACTCACCATCCTGAGTAGGCCGCCATGGACGTAATGAGGTTCTGAGTATATTGTATTGCTTATGGTGTTTTACTTATCATACCCTTTCATTTGAAACCCATGTCGAAAGGGTTCTGAAGAGAATGGTAACCGGCCCTCCTGAGTAGGCCGCCATGGACCTAATGAGGTTCTGAGTATATTGTATTGCTTCTGGTGTTTTAGTTATCATACCCTTTCATTTGATACCCATGTCGAAAGGGTTCTGAAGAGAATGGTAACCCACCCTCCTGAGTAGGCAGCCATGGACCCAATGAGGTTCTGAGTATATTGTATTGCTTATGTTGTTTTACTTATCATACCCTTTCATTTGATACCCATGTCGAAAGGGTTCTGAAGAGAATGGTAACCGGCCCTCCTGAGGAGGTCGCCATGGATCTAAGGACATAGCTTATTGCATTACTTTTGATGGCCTTTCGTTTGATACCCATGTCGAGGGGGTGTGAAGAAAATGTTAATCCGTTCTCTTGAGATGGCCGCCATGGACCAAACGAAATATTGAGGATAATATATTGCTTATGGTATTCTACTTATCATACCCTTTCATTTGACACTCATGCCGAAAGGGTTCTGAAGAGAATGGTAACCCACCCTCCTGAGTAGGCCGCCATGGACCCAATGAGGTTCTGAGTATATTGTATTGCTTATGTTGTTTTACTTATCATACCCTTTCATTTGATACCCATGTCGAAAGGGTTCTGAAGAGAATGGTAACCGGCCCTCCTGAGGAGGTCGCCATGGATCTAAAGACATAGCTTACTGCATTTGACACATGATTCCCTTTCATTTGATACCCATGTCGAGACCCTTTCATTTGATACCCATTTCGAAAGGGTTCTGAAAAAAATGGTAACCCACCCTCCTGAGGAGTCTGCTATGAATCTAAGGGCATGGCTTATTGCATTCGTCTTATGATGCCCTTTCATTTGATACCCATATAGAGTGGGTTGTGAAAAAAATGGTAATCCGCCCTCTGGAGATGACCGCCATGGACCAAACGATAAATTGAGTATACTATATTGCTTATGGTGTTCTACTTAACGTACCATTTCTTTTGATATCCATGTTGCAGGGTTTGTGAAGAATATTCCAATCCGCCCTCCTGAGACGGCCTCCATGGACTAAAGGTATGTACCATATTGCATTGTCATCACAGCTAAAGCTGTGTGCAAAATTTCACCATGATAGGATATCCGGAAGTATTTGAAAAATCGAATGCAAAATTTGTTCCGTGAAGAAAACAGTAATCCGTCCCCTATAGTTCTCCGCCATGGATCTAACGGTGTAATGAGTATACCATATTGCATTGTCATCGGAGCTGAAGCTGTGTGCAAAATTTCAGGGTGATCGGGTAACCGGAAGTAGTCAAAAAATCGATTGCAAGATTTGTACCGGACAAACAGACAGACAGGAAAGCGAGCTAATAAAAAAGTTTTAAAAATATAAGGAAACCCATCCAAATTTCGCTTATTAATTATATAGGCAAATAATAGTGTAAAATACAGAAAAAAATGTACAAAAATTCTACAAAAATTTGTTAGGAAAATGAAGAATTCATTCCGGTTCTTTATTTTCGGTAAGTAAATGTTTATGAAGATAGGTTGGTAGATCACTTAGACGTACTTTCAGCCACCGGCCCTGCGGGCCTCTGAACAGCCGCCCCTGTTAGTAACAACCGTATTGTTTAAACCTCGAAACCCTTGGGCGTCTGTTTTGGCTAGAATCGGACACTTCGAAATTAGATCCGCATGTGCTTATCAATAAGTTTTCCTTCATCATCACGCTCTTCTCGTAAAATGCTTACAGCTGCGTCATAGCATTCTGCTGTAGGTGAGAATCCGGCAGTAGTAGTAGCTGCTTTGTCACATGAAACTGACTTCAAGTAAGAAAATTTATCACTAGCGGATTAAGCTTCGTTCTCATAAACCAAGGTTTTCATTTGTTCCTAAAAGGGTAGCCATTCTTTAGCATCACCGGGGAATTTTGTTAATTCCAACCGGGATAATTTTACGACATATAGCTCCTTGGTCTTTAGAGGGGCATTCGCTGAGGACAAGGTTAGGTCTTGTTATATTCTATTCTATTCCGTTGCTTCAACCAAGATTCTACATCGATAATTTTATCTTCGTACTCGGAAATAGCCTTATTTTCGGCCTGATTTTCAGGGTTATCGCAATCGCTTCGTTACTCTTCGTCAGGCCTTCTTTAGTGACTCTTAGAGCCCCCGCACACTACAGACTTTCCATCGGCCGATAGTTTGGTCGGGCTCTTAATCAGTATGAAGATGTAGGCAAGTGCGCACATTACAACGATTCGATATCGGCCGGATACCAGTATAAAAGTCCAACCCGACCAAACTATCGGCCGATGGAAAGTCTGTAGTGTGCGGAGGGTCTTAATCTTTATAAAAAGGAATTCAACTGCTCTACAATTCAATCAAAATTTTCGGAGTTAATGGTGGATGCTTGGGCTTCTGGCGACTTCAAGAAGCTAAGGGCTAATTTGGCTAATTTAGTTGTTTTCCTTCGGGGTACTCCACGGGCACATGTATCCATAATGTGATTCTTGTAAATGGGGTAGGCGAAATTGAATAAAATACGAAATACCGTTAGGTATATTCCTTATCGTTTTCCTAGTCCCGGGGTTTCGGCACCAATGTCGAAAATTAAACTCGAAATGGGAGCTGAATCTAATTAATTTTTACAATTTAATAGTCTTACGCCAGGTTTCCTCGGTTTTCGTAACAAAAGTACATAGTAAACTACAATAATTAGTAATAAAGTAGATTTTCAACAATAGTTCCCTATGAAGAATATAAAAGCTTTTTAACAGCTTTTTCCCAACTGGCAAAAGGGTCTCAATTCGATGTCCAACGATATAACACAAAAAATTTGAGCAGTTCTGCGTACCTCGTTGCCAAATTTTATAAATATTTTTCTATCATTTCCCCTCTCAACAAACGTAAAAAAACTCAACAAAATAATTTGAGAAGGGATGCGCGAGTTACATATTTCCCACAATATCACATCATATAAAATACACGTGCCGATATTCTAATTATCATTTTTTTTCTGTTTAAACATTTTCCAACCGGTCAAATGCACATTCCATATGTCTAGACAATTTCCTTTACAGTTTTTAGAATCAAGTAAAGTAATTTAACACTAACGTCCCATTTTAACTTATAGACCTTAAGTCAGCATTTTGTTTCTTAATTTTACCTGTGCGACCGTTTTAATCTTGAGAATAATTGTCACTCTAGTATTGTCAATTAAATCGTGCGGTTCGATGTAGCGCTTTTAAAATTAATAAAATAAAATTTGTAAAGTTTAAAGTTGAATGTAGTGTTTTATTTTAAATATATTTTTTTTTAGTTTCCAAAGCAAATGGAAACTTAACTGGCGCAGTCGGTAGGATAGGTCTATCTTCGTGAAAAGTGTTCGGGCTAAATAATTAGTACTCCAAATTGAAGGAATATCAATAGTGTTACTAATATTGATTGGAAAAAAACTTGTGTCGTGCATTTGCCGTGTTGAAAGGATATCAACAAGTGTGATATATTTTTTTCAACGAACGCTCCACTGATCTTCAAGAACAACGAGGAAATTAACTGCTGGACCGGAGGATTTCTATCTTCATCATCATCACCTATCCGAACAATGAAGGCATCATTCGCCTTTGTATTAATGTAAGTCAATTATTGAATATTTTTTCCTTTTGATTAAATTTTAATGCCAAATCCCAAGTCCGTCAAATCAAAACCCAGACCATATTCAAAATTAAGAAGGCTTTTTGGTAGCTTAGAAGCTATTTCTGAAATAATTAATAGAAACGAAAGTGAAAGTGATTTAGTGCCGGAAAATAGTACCTAGTGAGCCAAATTTGATTGATAGGGAAATTTGTGACGAAAAAAAATTTGTTGTCTGTAAAGAGGGTTTACGGACGATAGTTTAACGTGACAACATCATGAGACCGTGGTAGCTGTCTGAAATCTCCGCATAATATCACGTGGATGCCTCCGAATGGTTTGTCATAAAAGCCGGTAATCTGCTGCAGTCGGTAGTTGATTTTTTGAAGAATGGCTGAACTTAACATGCTGATCTCGTCGACGAAAACAGCTTTGACGCCAACGAACATGTTTCTGTAGGCTTGCAAATTTTCTGTGGATAAGAGTTTTGTCACGCGAGAAGTTGTGAGACGAAACGCTGAATGCACTGTAGTGCCACCAAGAGGTACAGCGGATTTACCTGTGCTTGCACAGGCAATGTAGGCGTTGTTCATCGAGTTGTGCTCCTGAGTGTATCGGTTGTACGTTTCCATAAGGCACTTTATTGTGTAAGTTTTTCCACAGCCCGCCGGACCGGTGAAGAAAATTTGTAGCGCTTCCAAAATGCCATCTCCACAACCATGTAATCGGTGAATGACTTCAAGGATGATCTCCCGTTGTTCCGTATTGGGGGTTCGAAGAAACTCGCAATACTGCTGCTTTGACATCACATTGCTGCGCTTTTTCACAATCGAGAATCCACAACAAATATTATTGTTGACAATTTTTGACAATTTTAATCAAATTTTTAAGACTACTACAATCAAATTTTTATTAAAATTACTACGAGACTTACGGGACTAACGGGACATAACGGGACAATGAGTCATAATTTTTCGTGCATGCAGCCGGCCTTCATCGTTTTAATAGACGTTGTCACGTCAAAAAAAAATTTAAGTATCGAATCGTTTTCGAGGCAAGGTAGCGAACCCGGTGTGTCTATATTATATCCGTATTTTACAATGGCAACTGGTCATTTAATACCACAAGTCGTGTCTCCGACCGACGTGTTCAATTCTCTTCGCATCCCTGATGCAATAAAGGATTTGCCTCGGTTCGATGGCAACTCCAGATTATTATATGAGTTTATAAGTAATGTTGAGGAAATTTTAATCCACACTAGAAATGTACATGGTACAGCCTATTCCAAAATTATATTGAGGGCTATTAGAAATAAAATCGAAGGGCTTCGAACGAAGTACTAAACATATACGGTACGCCGTTAAACTGGGAGGCAATAATACAGAATTTAGTTTTACATTATTCAGACAAGAGAAGCGAAACTCTCTAATTAGGGATCTCCATAGTTTAAGGCAATCAAATAAAAGTGTTCAAGATTTTTACAGTCAGGTAATAGAAGTTCAAGCCACAATGAATAATAACATTCTAATCCACGAAATGGATCCAAACGTAGTGCAATCGAAAAAGGATCTATACTCCGAAATGTGCCTCAATACATTTCTCACAGATTTGAAAGAACCCCTAGGTTCAATGATAAGAGCGATGAGGCCAGAATCCCTACCCATAGCCTTATCATATTGTATCAAAGAACAAAATATCGCCTATATGAAATCTGATTTTTAACACCTCATTCCTATCAGCAGCAATTAGACCAATTCTTTGATCAGCCAACTGCAGAGGTAGATGATTCAACGAATTTTCTCAGACTTGCCTCGAAGAGCCAACTGGATACATAGATGTAAACGTACACGGCCATATACTACCCTATGTTCATATATCATCCCCTTTCGGACGCTCATTAAAATTTTTAATTGATACCGGATCATCCAGTTCGTTCATAAATCCTGAATTCACGAACCCCCATAACCAAATGCAAATAAACCCTGTAATAACAAATACCGTTTTGAATAAATATGCACTAGATAAATGCACATACATCCCAGTTTTCCGTGAATTTAACCAACGTGGAAATTTCTCATTTCTAATATTTAAATTTCATAATTATTTCGACGGTCTACTTGGTTTAAACTCGTTAAGGCAACTTGGAGCCAAAGTTGATTTAGAGGATTTGACGCTAAAAACAAGGAAGTCTGCTTTACCCCTACCATTCAAACCAAATTTCTCTTCAAGAAAACATGTGATTCCTAGCCACTCGAGAGTAGTGATAAAACTTCCCGTCGATGTTCGCGATGGAGACATTTTCGTCCCAGCTTCGCAAGTTAAACCAAAATTATACATATCCGAAGGATTATATACGGCCAAAGATTGGTTTAGCCTGATTGAAGTAAGCAACCAATCAGAGACGAATCAAATTCTCTTCATGGAACAACCCCTCAAGGCAGAAGCCTTCACCGCAAACTACGTAGAAGTAAATAATTTCAATATTAGCCATGACATCTATGAAATAGGCAAAGAGAAAAGAATAACCGAATTAATTCGCGGAAACCATTTAAATAAAGAAGAAAAGGTAGCTTTATTCCGAGTATGTCAAGAATATGAAGATCTTTTCTTCAAGGAAGGCGAACAGCTCAGCTTCGGTAACCAAATTAAACATTCCCACTACTGACGACGAACCTATGTATATATATACAAAATCATACAGGTATCCATATGTGCATAATCACGAAGTCCAAAGACAACTCACAGAGATGCTAGAGCAAAGAATCATCCGCCCTAGCTATTCTCCGTGGAGTTTTCCCGTATGGGTGGTTCCCAAAAAGATGGACGCAAGCGGTAAACAGAAATGGCGTCTCGTCATTGATTACCGTAAGCTCAATCAAAAAACAATCTCAGACAAATACCCACTTCCTAATATCACCGAGATATTATATATATTGGGACGCTGCTTATACTCTCTACTTTAGATTTGGCCAGAGGTTTCTACCAAATCGAGATGAACCCCAAAGACATACCAAAAACTGCATTCACAGTGGAAAGTGGCCATTATGAATATGTACGAATGCCATTCGGGATGAAAAATGCCCCATCTACGTTTCAACGCGTAATGGACCACGTGTTGAAGGACCTTCAAGGGAAAATATGTCTTGTATACCTTGACGATATTATCGTCTACTCTACGTCTCTTCATGAGAATATCCAAAACCTACAAAAAGTCTTTGAGAAATTACGAGAAGCAAACTTAAAAATCCAGTTAGACAAGTCTGAATTTTTGCACAAGGAGATTGTATTCTTGAGACACGTAGTGTCCACAGAAGGGATTAAGCCAAACCCTGAAAAAATTCGAGCAATTAAGGAATTTCCCATCCCCCGCACACAAAAAGAGGTAAAGTCATTTTTAGGCCTTCTTGGCTATTATAGAAAATTTATTAAAGACTTTGCCAAGTTAGTTAAACCCCTTACAGAATGTCTGAAAAAAGGTAGAAGTGTTGTACCTAACGAAAGATATACAAAGTGCTTTGAGACTTGCAGACAAATCCTAATAAATGAACCCATCCTCCAATATCCCGATTTCACGAAACCTTTCGTGTTAACTACAGATGCTAGCAATTTCGCCATTGGCGCAATATTATCTCAAGGAGCTATCGGAAGCGATAAGCCGATCTGTTACGCTAGCCGAACTTTGTCTGATTCAGAGATAAATTATTCCACAATCGAAAAGGAATTATTAGCGATTGTATGGGCTACGAAGCATTTTCGTCCATATCTGTATGGACACAAATTCAAAATTGTCAGTGATCATAAACCATTAACATAGTTAATGAGTTTAAAAGAGCCAAAGTCAAAACTGGTACGATGGAGACTTAAGTTAGAGGAATTTGATTATGAAATCGTATATAAACGCGATACGCAAAACACAAATGCAGATGCTTTAAGCAGAATAAAATTAACTGCAGAAAATCCCAAGCAAGTAGAGATCAACGCCAATGAACTAAATGACGATGTATCAACCATTCATTCCGCCGAAGAAAACTTAGATGACGGAATTCCAATATCTCAAATACCCCTAAATGAGTTCATTCTACAGATGATCATCGAAAAATCAATCGAAACGCCTACAACGTCCATAGAAGCCCCATTCCGTAATAAACTACTAGTCCATGGAAATGGTACTTTAACATTGCAAAAAGTGTCCTTGCAAATTTTCGGTAAGATGTACCGTTTCGGAGATATAGTGGAAAAACCATTTGCACACGTTTTCCAAGATGGCGGCCAAATGGGGGGGTTAGAATCCCGAAAACTCAAACTTAAGCTCACACTGACCCCCCTACACATCCCAAAAATAAAACCTTGTCCTGCATTTTTGCAATGTTAAAGTACCATTTCCATGTACTATACGGCGCATTATACGTCAGTCAAATTATACTGCAGAATCCTTACTTGATTTATTTAAAAAATACCTGGCACCTAATAAGCTCACAGCAATTTTATCTGACGATGAAACTTTCCGTATTATACAAACCGTATATTCCAAGTATTTTTCGCAAAGCAGAGCTTATAGATTAATCAGATGCAAAAAATTTCTTACCGATATTACCAATGTCGAAACGAAAAACGAAAATCTAGCCTAACAGGCCCTTGACTGGAATCCGCAAGGTTCCCGTCGAGTAGGAAGACCTAGAACAACGTGGAGGAGAACCCTACTAGAAGAAGCCGCAACAACTGGGAGATCCTGGTCGGAGCTAAGAGCTGTCGCGCTAAACAGAGTTCGCTGGAGGGCAACTGTTTCCGCCCTATGTCCCATGAGGGATTAAAGGAGTTTAAAGTAAAGTATTACCAATGTCGATGAACAAGACGCAATCATCAACGACTATCATCAAAAGAACAATCACAGAGGAATAAACGAGACACTCTTGCACTTAAAACGAGAATTCTTTCCCTTTATGAAGAATAGAATTATACAAACTGTAAACAATTATGAGAAATGCCAAAGACTCAAATATGATAGGCACCCCCCGAAACCAAAATTTGAAAAACCGGAAACACCAAACAAACCATTAGATATAATTCATATAGATATCTATTCTATTAACAATAAGGTAATCTTAAGTATCATTGACAAATTCTCTAAGTTCGCGTCTGTTTACATTCTAAAAACCCGCAGTAGTTTAGACGTAATTAAATCCTTAAAACATTTTATAAGCCTGCACGGCATCCCATTGAAACAAGTATGCGATCAAGGATCAGAGTTCTCTGGAAACATATTCAAAGATTTTTGTAAGCAGTATAATATAAAAGTTCATTTTACAAGTTTCCAACAAACAAGCAGTAATGGTCCAGTAGAGCGGTTACACTCTACTTTGACCGAAATGTATAGGATAGTTTTAGAAAAATATAAGGAAACCCATCAGGAATTAGATCATGATGACATTTTAAATGAAGTAGCAATAACTTATAATAATGCAATATATTCGACGACCAGGTATACACCGTACGAATTATTTTATGGTAGGACTTCCGAATTTAATAACGAAACTAATTATAATAATGAACACGAATATTTGATGAAATTGAAGAGCGATATTCCAAAACGTACTAAGTCAATTTTTGTTTAATTTTAATATTGTATTGCTTTCCAATCTATGACGTAGTAGTTATGCATTCACATAAACATTTATCACAAATCATACTCATTCCGATGTATAATGGGTCATACAAATGAATTTTCCATCAATTTCAATAGCTAGTATTCATATTGAATTTTTTAATGTTTTTTTATATTAAAAATAAAGATTTGAAAAATACTATTCTTTCTTTTGCTGGGCTGAACTTTCTGAGGACTGAAAACATTTACCATAGTATCATAATTTCACTATGAAATTTTATTTCAAAATGTACTAAGTAATTGACTTAGTACATTATGAAAATGTACCACCATAAATAAAACCATTTTTTTCATATAAAATGTAGCAAATTTATTTATATTTTTATAAATAATAGTTTCTTTTATCGGTTTTTTGAGAAAGGAAATAATATTACAGCCCTTTAGGCGAGAGTGAAAGTGATATTCAGTTTTTTTTTATTTCCCACTAATTACATCATAAGAACTTAGCACGTTTTGGAATATCGCTCTTCAATTAAATGAGTACAAAAGCACATTGTACCCTCAAATAAAAGATAAATTAGAAAACATAGTAAGGAAAAATATAGACAAGTTAAATGAGAACAGGGAAGAACCCCATGAATTTAAAGGAAATGAATTAATTTTTAGGAAAGAATGTACATAGAAGAAACAAAATTACGCCCAGGTATACGGCACATGGAGTTAAGAAAAATAAAAAGATAACCGTAGTTACAGTTAATAATAGGAAATTACATAAAAGTAGAATTAAACGACAAAAATTATTTATAGGTTGACAGCGGTACTTAGCGCACAACTCGAAATGCAGGACTTGACGAACACACAAGGAATGTTACCATTACGACTTGGTACAGCACGACTTATACGGACATACGACAATTTTATACATATTGTAAGGTTAGAAAAGTACACAGAAAGCAATAGGAAATTAGAAAATTCAATAACAGCTTTAGATAGCTATGAGAAGATTAAGAGCTCGATAGAAATAACAAAAATTAAGTTAAGAGAAACCGAACAAAAACTAAAATCATTAGCCCCTAGTTTCCGGTTTAAGAGAGGTTTAATTAACGGATTAGACACCGCTATTAAAAGTATCACAGGGAATTTAGATGCGAATGACGCAGAAAAACTTAATCAACAAATAGAAGATATAAAATTAAAGCAAAAGGAAACGCGAATTGAATTGAGCAGTCAAACTAAGTGATTAAAAGATTCGAAAATCTGACAGACCACATTAATAGGGAACAAGATGATATTGAAAAATACCTACGACGCTACCAAGAACAAGAAGAAAATAGATTAAAAACGGATGAAAAATTACTTCTCTATATCCAGTATTTAAATCAAATAAATAATAATATAGACATTTTAGCAAACCACCTTACAAATCTCGCAGAGAGCTCTGTGAACTTGGAACCCGACTTCAAAAAAATGAAAAAAAAAAAAAAAAAAAAAAAAAAAAAAAAAAAAAAAAAAAAACAGTGGGTGTGTGTACTTATGTACACGCATTAGAAGTTATACTTCTTTGGCGTGATTTTAAGACTAATTTTTAATTTCTACACAAATATTTTATTGGATTCTTTCTATTTTCGTGCGTTGGAAGGTCCAAGCATTATAATGCAGACACGCTCAAGGCTGTCGGTTATACATATTCTAATCCTAACTAAAATCACCAACTAGTTGAGTCATTAGGCCTAATTACAATTATCTTAAGATAAGCTTAAGATGCCTCATGAAATTCTCTTAAGACTGGCTAATTTTCTACCAACACGTAATGAATGTTAAGCTTAATATGCGTCGCAAAGCTGGATCAGCATTTATGTACCTGATAATACTACTGGTACTTCTAAGCCTAACTCACTTCTTTTTTGTTCATTTCCGCCTTAGCTTCTGATTGAGGAATTTAGCTTCTCCTCCACTTTAGTCAGTAGATCAAACGATCGTACAATTATAGTCTAAGACGTTCGTTGCTCTTAGCCGTGCCTTTAGCTCTTGGTTACAGTGCAGCAGTTTGCTCGGCTAATCTCCGGCAATCCAAAAGGACATCGTCTGTGTCCTCTGTCACAATGAGGAATTCCAGGCGTTGCGTAGACTCATTTTGCCGGTATGCTCTCGTAGCTCACCTGTGGGTTCATCGACCTTGGGTAGATTCATTACGTCACTTCCAAATTCTATTCACTTCCCCAACTTCTTCTTTTAGTTGTTACTCAAGTTTGCTAGGGTAATTCTCTTCTTCTTCTTTGATCCGTTAGCTGACGGTCCGAGCGGGACGTCCCCGCAACGGATATGATATGAAGAGTTTCATACTAAGGACATTAATGTATCGGCAAATACAGCATCAACGCTTCCAACGTTTGAGTGACAACACTCCGAACCTGTCCAAACACCTTCGTTGGACGCTTGACATTGGACATTCGTAGTTCGAGTAGCGGCCACACGATGCGTTCTACCATCAAACGTCCAACGTTGGAAAGTGCTCATAGCATCGTTTAGAGCCGACTTTAGCTGAAAACTAGGATATGTAATTTATTTCCCTCCATAGCCTCTGGGTAAAAACCTCCTCACCCATGGACATCGTGAACGGACTTTGGCTACGAATTTTCATATGCCCATATAATAATAAACTTAATAGCTAAAAGATTGGAGTTGCAATGCTTCCCTCCTCTACCCCTTCGCCTATATCTTTCGCAGGCCGTATCAGAACATCAAAATTGGCAGCGTGCAGTAAATTAGGGCATGAGATCAAAATGCAACACGCTGCAATCAAAAGTATTTCAATTGGCTCAGGCTGGTAAAATGACAAGCAAAGCAGCGTGCTGCATGTTCATATCATGTCTTAAATTTGCAGTACGCTGCATATTTGAGGTTTTGATAGCGCCTCCAGCAAACCCATCGTAGCTACAGGCCTGGAAGCAGCCGGTGCCGATCCTACATTTCCTTGAATGGAGGACATTTCTCGTGTAATAACATAGTGGAGCCAAGTTTTTAAGTTTATTTTTGTAATAAAAAGTTGTAAAATATTGTATTTTTTCACTTTTTTCTGCACCTGGATTACCAGTGATTAGTTTCCGTGATTGAATTAAAACAATTTCAAAAAATTTAGTGAACCAATATGTTTTAATGGTTTAATTGTGAAGGTGACCAATTTTGTTTACATTCGCTGTGGTTTTGTTGAGTTATTTTAGGGCAAAAATGTTAAATTTGTGTGGTTATTGAGTTAAAAGTGAATTTAAAGTGATTAAAGCTTGTTGAAGAATAATTTTTAAAAATATTAAAGCAGAAAACTGTGTAGGAAAAAGTTCAAAATTTTTGTTATTCATGTTGTGTGGTGGTACTTGCACTAATGTTTTAATAACAATTCCGTAATAATTTTTAACCATTTTAAATTCACTTTTAATTTCATTACCACATAAATCCAACATTTTTTCCTTAAATTAACCCGAAAAAACCACCATGAATGTAAACAAAACTGGTCACCTTATCAATTTCATTCAATTTATTCACTCGGATCACTAACCAACTTATCACCTGTAATACACGTGCAGTAAAAAATGTTAAAATACAATATTTTGCCACTTTTTACCAGTTAAAAACTTGGCGAGTCTATGATAACACTACGAGCTAGAGAAATTGCCTTCCATTCAGTAAAACCCCTCACCCACAAACAGCACACAATAAACACTTCCTTTCCTATGCCCACGAAAAAACAAACATACGCTTAGCTGATGACTCGAACATGAAAGGAGAATGACCACGACAATATGGACCACGGTACAGAGTTGCGTCAATTCCAAAGTTGTTTTAGATGGTTTATAAATTAACCAAATAACCATCTACAATTGCCATTTTGGAATCAAAACCCGCATTTCCAAGTTTTTTTAGAAAACGTAACTTAACCTCAAAATAGAAATATCCGTCGTGTATAGAGGGAAGTTTATAGGTCGTAGTTTGGAGAGCAGATTAATTAGCATATCTGATGGGATAGAGACTTAAATAAATCAGTACCTTGCCTTTATATTTCCTGTTAAAACAGTTACAAATGTAATGTGTTTGCTACAGCATCGTCTCTGCTTATTAATAAATACGTGTGATATGTACGACTGTTCACATGCCTGGATTTAATCCTACCTCTTAACAAATAATTATTTAGGCCTAAAATCAGAGGAATATCCTCATCAATTTCAGTATTCACTTCCACTGAATATATTCCAGACAGAGTTATCAATATATTTACTTATTTTGATTATGGCAACACTTTAACGTAAGAATAGTCGGCAGTAGGTAATTCATTTTATCAAAACAATTTCATAACTTATTACGTTTACAAAATAAACCCAATACAAAATTGTCATTCTAAATTGCAGAATGGCTTCAAAAATAAAGAAAATAATTGTAATATAATTTTTATTTTGATGCATGAGAAAAACCAGTACCGTTGATGGTCATTCTCCTTTATTTCCCTCCATAGCCTCAGCATAAAAACCCCTTCACCCATCGACATCGTGAACCGGCATCGGCTGCGAGTTTTCATATGCCCATAGTAAATAATGACAATCCCAGTGCGCATGAAGAATGGAAGTTGAGATGCTTGCCCTCCATTGCCTCCACCCCTTCGCCCATATCCTCAAGTTGCGTTGCGTTGCGATTTCGTCAAAATTCACTCTCATAATATTTTTCAAAACGCGCCTAAAGAAGTATAACTTCAAAAATATATTGTTTCCTATACTACAAACGACGTAGTAAAATCCATTTTTTTGTAGTTGTAAGAAAAACCCTTGAAAATTAAAAATTATGTTTTTTCCAGGTAAAATTTATTAATTTGGAAAAACCAAAGGTATTATAGCGTTGGAAATCGTTTGTAGTTAATTGTAGTATTTTTTTTTTTTATAGCTAAAAAATCAAAAATTTATGTTTTTACATATATACAGTGGCCTCCAAAAGTCAGTTGAAATACGCTCCTACATATTTAATAAAAAATAGGGAAAAAAACTTTTAAGTTAAATGGTTTTATTTGAAATTATACGCTGTACCAAAAACTAGAAAATAATAAGAACACAAACATGGACCTTTTGAGATTCTGGCGTCTGGTAAGAAATCGTGCAATAGTAGCCGAGCTGTTTTCTCATGTCATATGCCTAGGGGCACTTTGTGGCGCTGCGTCAACGGATCAAGTAATATTCTGGGACTTTTAACAGACTAAAATATAAACATGGGGCGCATTTGAAATATATTTTTGGTGGGCTTGGAACACATTTCTCTAGACAAGTCGTTCTTATTTAATTATACAGTAGTTATGCAGGTTTTAATGCGCCCCATGGTTTTATTTTAGTCTGTTAAAAGTCCCAGAATATTACTTGATCCGTTGACGCAGCGCCACTTATGGGCGTAGCAATGAATTTTTGCTGGAGTGGGCCAGATTTTAAACCACCATTAATTACCGACTGACAGATGATAAATAGCAAACCTATTTTTTTTTTTTTTTTTTTTTTCAATTTTTAAATATAGACTACCTAGGTATTTTGAAATTTTAAATGGGAGGTATGCACAATGCATGTTACCTAGCCACCTTGATAGGCTGATCGATAATAATCGTGTTCCGGCTCCTCCAAAAACTGGTGACAAAATCGGCATTACGTTATCCTCAATGCTGTTTTTTTATCGTGTTCAGTTCGAAAGATCGCTGTGTGGCTAGCCAGCTTGACATCATGCTGGCGGTTTTCATCATTATTTAATCAATGAGATGAGCGACAAAATTATTTTTGACGTCACAATTAGCAACAAATTAGCGACAAATCATAGGATCCAGACCCACGTGTGCCGGCTCTTTGGCTACCCAATTTAATATATGTATGTATACACCTGCGGTTACCATGGAGATAGAAGCGCGCCAAAAAGCATTTAAGGTTGTACATACCTTTGTTCCAGAACTCGAATGTGGGATCCGGCGGGAGCAAGAATTCGCCCAATTTGTGTTTCTTTACTTTCTCATGACAGAAAAAGCGGGGAAATTTTCACTTCCCTTCGTGCAGGAATTAGCCGGAAGTTTTCGGTCCTGCGATTTCTTGCAAGTTGTCAATTGACAATTTTTTGTATGTATGTGGATATCTTGACAAGCGGCATACACATAGACAATCGACATTTATGTTATTTTCTTCTTGATTTGCAGGAAATTACCCAAAAACTGTTTATTTACTTTCTGGATTTTTGACAAAATTATCCCCACCATTCAAGTAAGTTTTTGCCCGACAAGTTTTTGCAGGAAAAGTACTGGAACAAACCTCATATCATATCATATTGAGTTTCTATTGGAGCCGAGTTGAGTTGGATTTGAATTTAAAACTCAACGACTTAACTATTTATTTCTGGTTTTATTCCGCGTTATATGTTACGTATATATCAAATAAACTTAGCTCCTGACTTTTTGCCTTTTCTTCCGTAAGAGATTATACTCTTTGTCTAAAGCTGGTAATAAGTTTTGCATTGCGTTACGAGCGTGCAAGTTATTTCCGAAGCAGCATTGCCAACTTAGTGGTTTTGCCACTAGAACTGGTAGTTTATAGTTGCCGTTAGTGAGGAAAAAATCTAGAGGGTTAGTAGTTTTTTTTTGTGGTACATAATAGGAAAGTGTACAAGTATACAAAATTAGTATTGGCCATTCACTAAACCATAATAAGACATCAATTACCACTCACCTAATGATTCACTTAAATAAAAAACAAAAGTTTTTTGCCAAAGTGTAATGAAACCAAAAATACCACCAATTTTTCGTATGAAGTTCTGTAGCTTAAAGACACATCAAGAATGACTCGCTTTAACATTTAACTTTAGTTCGAGTCCAGTTGGGCGAACTGAGGTCTGTTTTAAGGACCGTCCTCACTACATAAACTTAGATTCCACGTGCTTTTGGCCGTAAGGCGTTTGAAAAGAGCACGGGTGTACTTTTACTATAAGCTATAAGTCACAACACAATCATAATAAAAAACCTTTACTAAATCAAAAGTAACTTAGAAGCGAAGTAGGAATGAAATAAACGTAACTTCTCTTAGCATTGACATAAAAACCAAAATAAGAATTTCATAAGATGTAAGCGTGAGCCCCCAAACCTTGTGACTTATGACTGGTCACAACAGGGGGGAAAATTTTCTGAATCGGGAGTTAAGAGTAATATCTAGAATTATTAGATTTATGTTGGATCCTAAAGTAAGAACTAATCTGAAAACAAATAATTTATGAGCTTTTTAAAAATGAATATTAATTAATCTTTATTCACAAAAAAGGGGGGCGAAATTCGTACCGTCACCTCCTCGCTGGTGCCTCCTGGATAACCAACTAACGACGGACGTACCCAGTGCCTGGGGGTATAGCTGGGCCACCCTATCCGTTGGGGTATAATTCACGGATCCGGCCCTCCAGGTCGGGGGTTGGGCGAAAGGTTGACAACCTCTCCTCAGAAAACAACTCTTGTTATGGAATCGAGAAATCAGCCTCGGAACAGTCAGGATTTACGGCAAAGACCTCAGCAACGTCCCAGGACTAATGATTTTAGGAAAAACGATATTAAGTTTGCAACATGGAATGTAAGAACATTATATAGACCCGGAGCAATGGCAGAAATGATAGATGAACTAAGACGATATAGAATACTCATCGCAGGACTACAAGAACTAAGGTGGACTGGTAGAGGAGTCCTAGAACGAAAAGACGCTACGATATTCTACAGTGGAAATAATGACTCCAGAAGAAACTTTGGGGTAGGTTTCTGTGTACTTAAACCTCTAATCAACAACGTAATAGACTTCAACCCGCTTAACGATCGGATCGCAACCTTAAGAATTAAATCCAGATTTCATAATATAACATTCATCACCGTGCACGCGCCTACAGAGGAAAAACCAGAACAAGAAAAAGATGACTTCTATGAAACTCTTAGGGTGACCTATGACCAAATCCCTTCTTACGACATGAAAATCGTATTAGGGGACTTTAATGCTAAAATAGGTAAGGAACCATATTATTATCCTTACGCTGGTAAGTTCTCGTTGCACGAGGATTCAAACGATAACGGGAACAGAATGGCCGAATTTGCTATCGCAAGAAGTTTGTCAATAGCTAGCACATGGTTTAACCATAAGAATATACACAAAAGGACATGGACATCACCAGATGGCTGGCATCATAACCAAATTGACCATGTTCTAGTTGACACTAGGCATGGAAGCAGCATACTGGATGTAAGAAGTTTCCGAGGAGCGAATGTAGACACCGATCACTATCTAGTTGTTGGGAAAATGAGGACGAAAAAACTAGCGACGATAAATAGAAGAAACAATGATAGACAAATAAAGTGGAATATAGAAAAATTAAGAAATGTAGAATCAAAACAACAGTATGAAATTATGTTAACAGAAAAGCTTGAGCAAATAACAAGGAGTCTGGAAATGGAAACTGATCTGAACCTGATGTGGAACTCTATAAAAGAAAAAATTATAGAAACAAACAACTGTGTATTAGGCACACAAAACCACGAAAGAAGGAGACATTGGTTTGATAATCAATGCAAGAGCAGCATCGAAATAAAAAACCATGCAAGACAGGTGTACCTAGCAAGAATGACTAGAGGAAACCATGAGAAATATGTAGCAGCACGAAGAGGCACGAATAAGTTATTAAGGAAGAAAAAACGTGATTACTTCAGAATTAGAATAAGTGCGATCAAGCAAAGCTACAGTAATAAAGACACTAGAAGTTTCTACAAAGAAGTCAACATGATTAAGAATGGATACAAACCCACCTGCACCATGGTAAGAAGAGAAGATGGTACTATAGCTAGTAGTATCGATGACATACTCGAGGTGTGGGAGAAATACTTTAGAGACTTCTTCAAAGAGAATATAAGCCTAACACAGGGAGCAGCGGAAAACCGTAATACAGATGACCCCGAAAACGATACGCCAGAGCCTACAATGGAGGAAAATGCCATAGCGAAACTAAAAAATCACAAAGCTCCAGGTCCAGATGGCATACCCACGGAAATCTTAAAAAATGGTGGGGAGAAGTTATGCCAGGCCTTACATAGTCTAATCATAAAACTATGGAGAAGCAGCAAGATGCCAGAAGAATGGCTTTTAGGCACAATAGTCCCAGTCCATAAAAAAGGTGAACTGATGAGCTGCAAAAACTACAGGCCAATATCTCTCCTGAATACAGCTTACAAAGTGTTTTCACATATTTTATTTAATAGACTGAAACCACATTTGGAAGATAAAGTAGGTGATTACCAAGCAGGATTTAGAACGAACAGATCGACAACAGACCAGATTTTCATAATGAGACAAATACTTGAAAAATGCCGGGAAGAAAACATTGATATACATCTTCTTTTTATAGACTATAGAAATGCTTACGATCTGCTAAATAAAAGAGAGTTGTGGAATAAGATGAATGAAATGGGATTCCCCAGAAAATTAATAGATCTCTGCAGGATGACGACCAAAAATTGTGAAACACAAGTGAGAATACGAGGTTGTAACTCAACCAATTTTCCTCAAGAATCGGGTCTGCGACAAGGAGATGCAATCTCACCAATACTTTTTAACATTGCTCTCGAAGCAATAATGAGAGAAACGCAGCTTAATGGAGCAAATAGCATCTTCACAAGGAACATCCAGATACTAGCCTTCGCAGATGATATAGTCATAATTGGACGCAAAGCACAAGAGGTAAAGGAAACTTTTTTCAAGATTGTAGAAATCTCAGCAAAGTTCAATCTACGAGTAAATGACACAAAAACAAAATATATGATCGTATCAAAACAAGGACATCGGCTAGGACGAAGTATCAGCCTTGGCGATCATATTGTGGAAATTGTAGAAAACTTTATCTACTTAGGGACAATGCTTACTGCACAAAACCATATAAAGGACGACATCCATAGACGCATCGTAGCTGCAAATAAAACCTATTTCGCACTAGTCCCGGTCTTTAAAAACAAAGAAATTTCAAGACAATGCAAAATCAGACTATACAAAACGTTAATCCGCCCAGTTCTATGCTATGGGTCTGAGGCTTGGACATTGACCCAACAAACAGAAAACCAGCTTAAAATCTTCGAAAGGAAGATCTTAAGAAGAATATTTGGCGCTGTAAGGGTTAACCAAAACGAATGGCGCATTAGGACAAATGAGGAACTTCAACAAATGTATGACGACATACGATAAACATATCTACATACATAAGATTGAACAGACTGCGATGGCTTGGACACGTTCTACGGGCTCCAGAAGAAAGAATGCTAGCCAGGATTTTTAATGGAAGACCATCTGGAAGAAGAAGAGTAGGACGACCAAGAAATAGGTGGATGGATGACGTGCTAGAAGACATACGAAAACTTCGTATATCAAACTGGAGAGAGCTAGCAAGACGTAGAGAAGACTGGAAGAGGAGACTTCAAGAGGCCCGAGTCCTGCAAGGACTGTAGCGCCATTTAAGAAGAAGATATTCACAAAAAACCAATTTTCATTTCAAAGGCCGTACACGCTTTTGTAAAGCCCGTATTATGTGAACGTACAATGCACCTTTCTAATTTCAGACTATTGTCCGCGCAGTTTTGCTACACTAACCTTGACATTAAAAAGGTAGTAAAACAATCACAAAACTCTTTTTATGAAAAATAGGCAAAAGCGCGTAAGAGCTGAGTTCGCGTAGTGTGGATCCACCATTATCCTCAGTTGAATAAATGGAAATTGTATGCGAATTGAGGCTATTTTCAAGTTCAGTTCACTAATTTACTCGTACTTAGGCAGTTCGGTCAATGAAGCCAGGTTATAATGGTAATTCGTCAAAGCAATAATGCTGATTCTATTATTAAAATCTATTATTTTATAGCAGTGATTATCATTTTGTTTTTAGAATTAGTTGGGAACAGCAACAGCGTCTATCTAACATTAAGTTTGAGGAACTTTAGATATACCGCTGTATTCTAAAGGTATTTATTTTGAAGTTGTTTATACGTAACTTCTGTCAACATCGACATAAAAACCAAAATAAGAAGTTTATAAAAAGCAAGCGCGAGTCGCTAAAGCTTGTGACTTATGAGTATGACTGGTCTCAATTTTAGAATAGGGGGTTAGTGGAATATTGACGAGAGGAAAACATTTTAGTGGTTTACTGGTGGTTTTAAAAGTCGAATCTAGTGGTCTCTGGAGGCAAGAGTAGGCAACGCTGTATTGAAGAAAGTAGTATTTCAAAGACTGCTGTCTTATAAAAACGGCACTGCATTGTATGAAATGCACTTGATACCCACCCAAGCAATACAATGCAATGCAATTATGTTTTTCCAGCTTTATCTCCATGGCCATTGGGGCCACTACGCTGTGTCATGCGCCACGAACCAATTAAAATAGTAGTTTAACGGTGGACCACGACCGAGGGATGATTTAAAAACTATTTTTTGTAAAATTGTTTTAAGCATTATGTGACATCACGGGTTTTAGAGCGGATTTATCTTGTTTTTAATAAGTGAATCACTTTTACTGTGGGGTGGGCCAGAAGGATTCTAGGGTGGGCCTGGCCCACCTGGCCCACCCAGTTGCTACGCCCACGGCGCCACAAAGTGCCCCTAGGCATACGACATGAGAAAACAGCACGGCTACTATTGCACGATTTCTTACCAGACGCCAGAATCTCAAAAGGTCCATGTTTGTGTTCTTATTATTTTCTAGTTTTTGGTACAGCTTATAATTTCAAATAAAACCATTTAACTTAAAAGTTTTTTTATCTATTTTTTATTTTCTAGTTTTTAGTTTGATCTTTTTTTTGGATTTCACTTTTTACAAAATTCTGGGGAACTGATTAGTTATGCATACCATATTTCAGAACATATTTGCAAAAATCATCCGCTGTTTTGAATTTTCAAATTTTGACCACAGAATCGTCATTTGTGACCCTGAAAACCCCCCCAAAACCGATTTTCAATGGCTTCAGCACACATTTCCAAAATTCACCCGCCATATTGCCGCCACCATTTTGAATTTTCAAGTTTTTACCACAGAATCGTCATTTGTGGCCCTAAAAACCCCGCGATACCGATTTTCAATGGATTCAGAACACATTTGCAAAATTCATCCGCCATATTGGCGCCGCCATTTTGAATTTTCAAATTTTGAACACAGAATCGTCATTTGTGGCCCCAAAGACCCCCCGATAGCGATTTTCAATGGATTCGGAACACATTTGCAAAATTCATCCGCCATATTGAACATATTTTTGAATTTTCAAATTTTGACCACAGAATCGTCATTTGTGGGCCTAAAAACCCCCTTATGCCGAGTTTCAATGAAATCGGAACTCAATTGGAAAATTCGTCCGCCATCTTGGAACCGCCATTTTGATTTTTTTACAAAATGGTCAGATTGCATTGTCACGGGAACTCAATGTGTGGGCAAAGTTTCATAAGAATCGGTTTAGTATAAGTAGTTGAAAAAGCTGTCGCAAGATTTGAACCAAAGAAATATACGAGGTCAAGCTAAATAAAACCATTAAAAACGTCGCTGTTCCTAGTAATACGTTTTTCAACGGGCAATATGTTTGAATTGCTAAATGGCGAGCTAACTGAGGATTCGGAGGCTCCACCAATATCTGATGACAATGCTATGCTGCCGCCACCAAGCATAGAAGAAGTTAGCAGAGCCATCAGCCGGCTCAAAAACAACAAGGCCTCGGGTGCAGACGGCATAGCAGCGGAGCTGGTTAAATATGGAGGGCCTACATTACACCAAGCGATTCATGAACTAATTGTGCAAGTATGGGAGCAGGAAGTGATGCCAGAAGACTGGAGAAAAGGCATCCTCTGTCCGGTACACAAAAAAGGAGATATCACAGCGTGCACTAATTATCGCGGTATAACGTTGTTGAGTACCGTGTATAAGATATTCTCCGCTATCCTACAAAACAGGATGGCCCCATACGCCAGAAACATCATAGGCCATTACCAGTGTGGCTTCAGCCCAGGCAAATCAACGACTGATCAGATTTTCACCTTGAGGCAGGCTATGGAAAAATGTCTAGAGTTTCAAAACTCAATTCAACACCTCTTCATAGACTTTAAAGCCGCCTATGATAGCATAGCCAGGGAAGAACTCTACAAAGCCATGAGAGAATTCGGCATCCCCAACAAACTGACAAGACTATGTAGGTTGACCATGATCAATGTGTCAAGCCAAGTAAAGGTATCCGGAACACTGTCCAGACCAATCAACATCTATAATGGACTCCGACAAGGGGACGGTCTGGCCTGCCTCCTTTTCAACCTGGCGTTGGAGAAAGTGATCCGCGATTCGGGCGTGACATCAAGGGGTACAATCCTCCACAAGTCCACCCAATTACTGGCTTACGCAGACGACATTGACATCATTGGAAGAACAACAACAGCTGTACAAGAAGCTTTCACTCAGATTGAGCAAGCGGCAGGAAATCTGGGACTGCACATTAACGAAAGCAAAACAAAGTACATGGTGGCCTCGTCTGGAAGAACACCTAACATTGGTCCCACAATCAAGGTAGCGGAACACGAGTTTGACGTGGTAAAATCATTTACCTACCTTGGGTCAATAGTAGCAGCCGACAATAGCATGGAACCAGAAATACGCGCACGATTGCTAAAAGCCAACAAAGCCCACTATAGTCTGTCAAGGCTCTTCAAATCCAAATATCTAACCATAGCGTCTAAACTTTTACTATATAAGACGAAGGTCTTACCCGTTCTCACATATGCATCCGAAACGTGGGTGCTTAGCAAAAAGCACTCAAACCTCTTGGGCGTGTTTGAGAGGAAAATACTTCGGAGGATTGTTGGCCCCGTATGTGAGGAAGGACGATTCCGGAGACTCTACAATGACGAGATCTACGAGCGCTATCGCGACATAGATGTTGTGAAGAAAATAAAGCTCGGTAGGCTCCGGTGGGCAGGGCATCTAGCTCGTATGAGTGAAGATGAGCCTGCTCGTAAAGTTCTCTGCGGTAAGACCTATGGGGTGCGACAGCGAGGGAGGCCCAACCTTCGCTGGAAGGATGGCGTGGACCAGGACGCTCAGAGTTTAGGGATGCCAAACTGGATGACATCGGCTCAGAATCGGGACCGGTGGAGAGAACAGTTGCGCGAGGCCAGGACCGGATCCCGGTTGTAGAGCCGTTAAAGAAGAAAGAAGAATATGTTGTTTATAATTTTCAGTTACAATGTCCAGTTGGCTTTATGTCAGACTCCAATTTCTTTAAGAAAACGTTAGAAAAACAGTTTATTTAATAAATAATATTTAAATGTAACATATTTTTTTATTTCACACTTTGTTTTTAAGATAAAATACTGAAATATACAATTTCAACTGACTTTTGGAGGCTACTGTATAAAAAAAAAGTAAAAAAAACTACGTCGTTTGTAGTTTCAGAAACCAAAAAAAAAATTTCAAATTTTTTAACGTAGTAAATTTTTGAGTTCTTAGCTGCAATTAACTACAAACGATTTCCAACGTTATCATATATTTGGTTTTTCAAAATTAATAAATTTTACCTGGAAAAAACATATTTTTTTAATTTTCAAGGGTTTTTCTTACAACTACAAAAAAAATGAACTTAACTACAATCATCTACGTCGTTTGTAGTTTCAGAAACAAAAAAAAATTTCAAATTTTTTAACGTAGTAAATTTTTGAGTTTTTAGCTATATAAAAAAAAATACTACAATTAACTACAAACGATTTCCAACGCTACGATACCTTTGGTTTTTCAAAATTAATAAATTTTACCTGGAAAAAACATATTTTTTAATTTTCAAGGGTTTTTCTTACAACTACAAAAAAAACGGTTCGACCGAATCTTATGAAAATCTTTTCAGATCATAGTTTGGGTAATACTCTTCGAACGACACGTCAGCTAAGTCGATATCTTTTATAGTTCGCGCGATATCATGCAGGTGAGTCTGGACTGTGCCTCGGTGAAGTGCGCAAAAAACTGAAACAATAAATATAACTACAAAAACAACACAAAAAACAAAAAAAACTTATAACACATAAAAACTTAAAAAAAATTTGTTGTCTCTAAAGAGGGTTTACGGACGATAGTTTAACGTGACAACGTCATGAGACCGTGGTAGCTGTCTGAAATCTCCGCATAATATCACGTGGATGCCTCCGAATGGTTTGTCATAAAAGCCGGTAATCTGCTGCAGTCGGTAGTTGATTTTTTGAAGAATGGCTGAACTGAACATGCTGATCTCGTCGACGAAAACAGCTTTGACGCCAACGAACATGTTTCTGTAATCTTGCAAATTTTCTGTGGATAAGAGTTTTGTCACGCGAGAAGTTGTGAGACGAAACGCTGAATGCACTGTAGTTCCACCAAGAGGTGCAGCGGCTTTACCTGTTCTTGCACAGGCAATGTAGGCGTTGTTCATCGAGTTGTACTCCTGAGTGTATCGGTTGTACGTTTCCATAAGGCACTTTAATGTGTAAGTTTTCCACAGCCCGCCGGACCGGTGAAGAAAATTTGTAGCGCTTCCAAAATGCCATCTCCACAACCATGTAATCGGTGAATGACTACAAGGATGATCTCCCGTTGTTCCGGATTGGGGCTTTGAAGAAACTCGCAATACTGCTGCTTTGACATCACATTGCTGCGCTTTTTCACAATCGAGAATCCACAACAAATATTATTGTTGACAATTTTTGACAATTTTAATCAAATTTTTAAGATTACTACAATCAAATTTTTATTAAAATTACTACGGGACTTACGGGACTAACGGGACTGACGGGACTAACGGGACATAACGGGACAATGAGTCATCATTTTTCGTGCATGCAGCCGGCGTTCATCGTTTTAATAGACGTTGTCACGTCAAAATGAACTTTACTACAATCTTCTACCTCGTTTGTAGTTTCAGAAACCAAAAAAAAATTTCAAATTTTTTAACGTAGTAAATTTTCGAGTTTTTAGCTATAAAAAAAAATACTACAATTAACTACAAACGATTTCCAACGCTATGATACCTTTGGTTTTTCAAAATGAATAAATTTTACCTGAAAAAAACATATTTTTTAATTTGCAAGGGTTTTTCTTACAACTACAAAAAAATGCACTTTACTACAATCATCTACGTCGTTTGTAGTTTCAGAAACCAAAAAAAAAATTTCAATTTTTTGAACGTAGTAAATTTTTGGGTTTTACCCCATTTGACGGTAGTATTTTTTTTGACGTGACAACGTCTATTAAAACGATGAACGCCGGCTGCATGCACGAAAAATGATGACTCATTGTCCCGTTATGTCCCGTTATCTCCCGAAGTAATTTTAAAAATTTGATCGTAGGAATCTTAAAAATTTGATTAAAATTGTCAATATTAATTAGATTAAATTATTGTCAAATTGTCAACAATAAGCAAAGCAAGCCAAACACTCTGTCTCCTAACTGGGTGCCGGTGTATAAGAAAATAGTGAACATTACACTGACGAAAACTGTGAAATGCAAACGAAAACAGTTTCCTTGCGTTCCTGCTTCTGCCATTACCATTCACAAGTCGCAAGGTGGGACGTTTACTGTTATTATCTATAATATAAAAATAAGTCGGGTTTTCCTTCCAGACGCTATAATTAGAGAACGCACGATCCCATTTCCGCGGTTTTGCATTCGTTGGAAAGGTCTCGGGCTTCGTGAGGTTTATAGCAAAAAAATTTCAACAGAAAAGCAGGCGCTTGGTCCATAGCAGCCATCTCAAGAGGGCGGATTACCATTTTCTTTACAACCCCTCGACATGGATATCAAATGAAAGGTTATGGTAAGTTGAACACCAAAAGCAATATAGTATACTCAATATATCGTTTGGTCCATGGCAGTCATCACAAGAGAGCAGATGACCATTTTCTTCACAACCCATTCGAAATGGGTATCCAATGAAAGAGTATGATAAGTAGAACAATATAAGCAATATAGTATACTCAATATGTCGCTTGGTCCATAGCGGCCACCTCAAGAATGCGGATTACCATTTTCTTCACAACACCTTCGACATGGATATCGAATGAAAGAGTATGATAAGTAGAACACCATAGGCAATAAAGTATACTCAATATATCGTTTGGTCCATGGCGATTATCTCAAGCGGGCGGATTACCATTTTCTTCACAACCCCTTCGAGATGGGTATCAAATGAGAGAGTATGATAAGTAGAACACATAAGCAATATAGTATACTCAATATATATCGTTTGGTCCATAGCGGCCATCTCCAGAGGTTGGATTACCACTATCTTCACACCTCTCGATATGGATTTCAAATGAAAGGGTATGATAAGTAGAACACCATAAGCAATATAGTATACTCAATATATCGTTTCGTCCATGGCGGTCATCTCAAGAGGGAGGATGATCATTTTCTTCACTACCCCCTCGACATTGAAATCAAATGAAAGGGCATTATAAGAAGAATGCCATAGACTATGTCTTTAGATTCATGGCGGCCATCTCAAGAGGGCGGATTGCGATTTTCTTCACAACACCCGAGACATGGGTATCAAATGAAAGGCTATGAAAAGTAGAACACCATAAGCAATATAGTATACTCAATTTATAATTTGGTCCATGGCGGCCATCTCAAAAGGGCGGTTTACCATTTTCTTCACAACTCCTTCTAGATGGGTATCAAATGAAAGAGTATGATAAGTAGAACAATATAAGCAATATAGTATACTCAATATATCGTTTGGTCCATAGCGGCCATCTCAAGAGGGCGGATTACCATTTTCTTCACAACCCCTTCGAGATGGGTATCAAATGAGAGAGTATGATAAGTAGAACACATAAGCAATATAGTATACTCAATATATATCGTTTGGTCCATAGCGGCCATCTCCAGAGGTTGGATTACCACTATCTTCACACCTCTCGATATGGATTTCAAATGAAAGGGTATGATAAGTAGAACACCATAAGCAATATAGTATACTCAATATATCGTTTCGTCCATGGCGGTCATCTCAAGAGGGAGGATGATCATTTTCTTCACTACCCCCTCGACATTGAAATCAAATGAAAGGGCATTATAAGAAGAATGCCATAGACTATGTCTTTAGATTCATGGCGGCCATCTCAAGAGGGCGGATTGCGATTTTCTTCACAACACCCGAGACATGGGTATCAAATGAAAGGCTATGAAAAGTAGAACACCATAAGCAATATAGTATACTCAATTTATAATTTGGTCCATGGCGGCCATCTCAAAAGGGCGGTTTACCATTTTCTTCACAACTCCTTCTAGATGGGTATCAAATGAAAGAGTATGATAAGTAGAACAATATAAGCAATATAGTATACTCAATATATCGTTTGGTCCATAGCGGCCATCTCAAGAGGGCGGATTACCATTTTCTTCACAACCCCTTCGAGATGGGTATCAAATGAGAGAGTATGATAAGTAGAACACCATATGCAATATAGTATACTCAATATATCGTTTGGTCCATAGCGGCCATCTCAAGAGTGCGGATTAATATTTTCTTCACAACCCCTTCGACATGGGTATCAAATGAAAGAGTATGATAAGTAGAACACCATAGGCAATATACAGTAGTGGAAATTCCCATAAAACCACTATAAGTTTCAAGGGTTCTGGATGTAAACAGGCATCAATTCTCTAGAAGTCGTTTTTATTGCTAGTTCAGTTCCTTCTAAATTCTTATTTCACAATATTCCTTACACAATTTACAGTCAGGCCATGTAGTACCGTTGCTTATTTAGAAATTTATAGGGAGTCAATTCCATACAGTGTTGCAAGAGTACTGAATTTTTGTGGAAATTCACATAAAACCACCGTATATAATCATTTTTAAAGTGACTGAAGTTAGTGATTTTTTTATCAAATCTTATTTCAAAATAACTAAAAAAAGGTAAGTAATTAAGTAATTAAAAAAAAAAATTCTTCTGCTTATGCTCGCTATACGTTTAGCTATGCCACGTGGTAAGATCCTTACTGAAGAGGAAAAAGGCAAAATTATTGCGTATAAGGACTGTGGGCTTCCAATGCGTGAAATTGCAAGGAAAATTGGAAGATCGCACAACGTTGTACAGAACTTTTTACGTTTGGGTGAAAAATATGGAAAAATTGCAACATACGACCATAACAAAAAATTAACTCCGAGGCAGAAACGTTTAATTTTTCACGAAGCACGGAAAAATAAACAGTTTTCCGAACAAATAGTAAAAAGCTTAAATTTGCCCGTTACAGGACGCCGTGTGCGTCAAATTTTTCATGACGATATCAACATGGAGTTTAGAAAGAGAGCCAAGAAACCACCACTTTCTGAAAAGCATAAAATGGCTCGCCTCACGTTCGCTAGACAACATATGGCTTGGACCGAGGAGTGGGGCAAAGTCCTTTTCTCCGATGAGAAAAAATTCAATTTAGACGGTCCAGACGGATTTCAGTTCTATTGGCACGACAAACGTTTCAAAGAGGAAATAAGGATGAGCCGCAACTTCGGTGGTGGAAGTGTCATGATCTGGGCTGGATTTTCAAGAAATGGCAAAACTGAAATCGCATGGGTTCCCTCAAAGATGAATTCGAAAAAATACATTGAGCTGTTAGAGGAGGTTATGGTGGAAAGAGCCGAGGATTTGTGCGGTCAGGACTTTATTTTTCAACAGGATAATGCAGCAATCCATGTTGCGAAAAATGTTAAAGAGTGGTTAAACTTGAAAAATATTGCTACTCTTGCATGGCCTGCGAGAAGCCCTGACCTTAATCCGATAGAAAACCTTTGCGGAATCCTTGCACGTCGGGTTTATGCTGAAGGTCGCCAATTCGAAACGGTTACACAGCTAAAAAGTGCAATTAAGGATGCATGGAAATCAATTCATACAACCGAGTTAGAAAACTTAATTAAATCGATGCCGGAACGGATTTTCGCAGTTATCTCGGAGAAAGGATCTTTCACAAAATACTAAGAAAAGTTTTTATTATCCAACTATTTGTTTTTTATTTATTTAAAATAAAAAAATTATATTGGTTTTATGGGAATTTCCACCTGATTTGCACTGAATATGTACATATTAAATTTTTTTTATATATATTTTGAAAAAAAATTATAAGTTGAATTAAATATTCATAGCAATAAATCTTTAGTATGCAAATTTAACGTCTTCTATTGATTTGATGGCTGTTTACATCCAAAACCCTTGAAACTTATAGTGGTTTTATGGGAATTTCCATTATAGTATACTCAATATATCATTTGGTCCATGGCGGTCATCTCCCGAAATCAATTTTCCCAGATTTGTTCTTTTTTCACTATAGCTTTTTCCTATCGCAGACTGTGTCCTCATAATCTTATTTTATTGAAAGGCGTTGCAACGCACGCGGGTTTTTGCTAGTTTAATATAAATGAATCAATTTTATTCATAAAAGTATGCAATCATTTCATCAATGTTTTCTCATGACGTTGTCACGTTAAACTATCGTCCGTAAACCCTCTTTACAGACAACAAATTTTTTTTAATTTTCAAGGGTTTTTCTTACAACTACAAAAAAATGAACTTTACTACAATCATCTACGTCGTTTGTAGTTTCAGAAACAAAAAAAAACTTCAAATTTTTTAACGTAGTATATTTTTGAGTTTTTAGCTATAAAAAAAAACACAATTAACTACAAACGATTTCCAACGCTACGCTATCATATCTTTGGTTTTTCAAAATTAATAAATTTTACCGGGAAAAAATATATTTTTTAATTTTCAAGGGTTTTTCTTACAACTACAAAAAATGAACTTTACTACAATCATCTACGTCGTTTGTAGTTTCAGAAACCAAAAAAAAAATTTCAAATTTTTTAACGTAGTAAATTGAGTTTTTAGCTATAAAAAAAAAATACTACAATTAACTACAAACGATTTCCAACGCTCCGATACCTTTGGTTTTTCAAAATTAATAAATTTTACCTGGAAAAAACATATTTTTTAATTTTCAAGGGTTTTTCTTACAACTACAAAAAAATGGATTTTACTACAATCCTCTACGTCGTTTGTAGTATAGGAAACAATATTTTTTTTTTTTTTTCATTTTTTTGAAGTCGGGTTCCAAGTTCACAGAGCTCTCGCTGAGGCAATAGTTCTTTCAAAATTAAATATTATTCCAAAGCACATTTTAAGTCCAAATGAATTGAATGACATTCCGCACAGACTTCTCAATAAATCCACTGATTTGAAATCAGAAGAACATGTTTACCAATTACTTGAGTTACAAGCTTACTATAACGGTTCTAATATCATTTTCAACGTTCGAGTTCCAATTTGAGAAAATGAAAATTATTTCTTATTTCATATAGTAATCTCAATACCTGTAAATCAAACCAAACAAATAATATCCGATCCCTTTATAATCCTTAACTCCCAAAATATTCAATATTTGAATGAAGTTTGTCCAAGGATAGAAGAAGTTTTCTACTGCAAAGAGTCAATTCATCAAGAGAAGCTCAACCATTCTTCTTGCATCGGTAAACTAATGGAGAACAAACCTGCATTCTGCAATATGGAAGAAATAGACACACACAGCCATCATCCAACCGGAACCAAATTATATATTGCTGATAAACTCGCCCGAGATAACCGTCCAATCTACCTGCGGAGTAAAGAACCAAACCGTTAAAGGAACCATCCTAATTAATTTTCGAGACTGCGAAGTCAACATCAACCAAATAACATATAGAGACAACCCAAACGTCTATTGGGAAGAAACATACATTCATCCGATCATCTTCAATAAAATAGTACCAAAATCTACAATTGAGAAACTTAACCTGCAAAAACTGCAAAGATACCAGTTCCAAACGAAAGACGCCCTGGATGTCCTAGAAATCAAAACTAAACAACGTAGCGACATAATGTACTTCAGTTGGTCAACAATATCTATTATAATCCTGGCCATGATATATTACCTAGTGTGGAGACATCGATCCAGCATCAGATGGACTATCAACGAATCATCCCAAGCAGTCCTGGCGTCAACAACCCCAAGCTTCAGCCTTCAGTTCCTGTGGCGCTCGCTTCATTCTTAGGGTGGAGGAGTTACATATTTCCCACAATACCACAAATCATATAAAATACACGTGCCGATATTCTAATTATTATTTTTTCTGTATAAACATTTTCCCACCGGTCAAATGCACATTCCATATGTCTAGACAATTTCCTTTACAAATTAATAAAATTAAATTTGTAAAGTTTAAAGTTGAATGTAGTGTTTTATTTTAAATATATATTTTTTTTATTTTCCAAAGTAAATGGAAACTTAACTCGCGCATATCGAATGAATAAAGTTACAATTAACATAAATAAATTTCCATCACTCATTTTTATTTATTAGCAGTTTTTTCTTTAAATACATTTTTTTTATTAACTTCCCAGTATAGGAAGTTATTGTAATCGGTCCGAAAATCGAAATCGAAAATTTCAACGTATTTTCATCTTTCAAGGTCCCAGGAGCATTTTAAGTCAAAAATTGGGAGGAAGTATGTGTGTGTGTATGTGTGCATGTGCGTACGGATGTGGTCATTTTTTCCTGCACGATATCGCGCGAACCAAAACTGATATCGACTTCGTTGAGGTGTCGTTCGAAGCGTATTAACCGAAATATGATATGAAAAGATTTTCATGAAATTCGGTCAAGCCGTCTTTTTGTTTAAGCGACGTAAGTCATTTTTGTACCTGCACGATATAGCACGATCCAACCATGATACCGACTTCTTTAAAGTGCCGATCGTAGCGTATTACCGAAAGTACACTTTGAAAAGATTTTCATAAAATTCGATTAAGCGGTATCTATGTTTAAAGGGCGTAAGTGATTTTTGTACATGCTCGATAGAACGCAAACCAAAAATGATATTGACTTCACTGAGGTGCCGATCGATGCGTTGGAATGACACCCGTTCAAAATGAAGTTCACTTTTATGGATTCAGCCGAGCAATAGCTTCCCAAAGTGTCATCACTCGTCAAAATCCGAGTTTTCTTTAAAAACCATTCAACAAATACGTTAACCATTACAAACATGACGAAATTTTCAAACTTTAGTTTAGAACTGTTTGAACGGCGGATTGCCTTCCATGTCCTACAGTTTTGGGAATTGAGTTCATCGCGGGATTTCCAGTGATTACAGTTTGGCCTTTTCGGACAAGTTTGACAAATCCGTTACATTGATTAATTTCAGTACTATCTCCTGAAATCGTTCGAATTGAAAATGAAGTTTTTACCATTGCAGTTTATCATCAGCGCCTCAACACGTTCAAAATGAATTCGCTTTATAATGTAGCGAACGAAGTGCCAGGGAAATGTTTGTTTGCTACTGTTCAACAAAAAAAAGTTCTTTAGAAAAGCCTTGCGGATTTACCATTCTTATCGTTATTTCAAAGAGCTTCCTTCCATTATACTGGGGAGTTGATCGTGGGGACCGAAAGGTTCGAACCCACATCCCTACTAGTCTTTATATGTATTGAGCAGAGCTTTTAAATACATGTAAACCCCCTGCTCAACCAAGCCAGTTTATTCATCATAATAAACACAATTTTACTATAACTAAGCGAAATATTTCTTTTGAATAAATGAGAATTTTCATTCATAAAACAACAGCTCCCCGCAGTCGCAAGGAACACAACCTCCCCGGGCAGAAGCGCGCATGCGACTGGCAGGAAACGTCAACAATCTAGTAATCAAAGTGATAAAAACAAAAATTTCGTATTTCTTTAGTAGAAATGCTACAAATTATTACAAAAACCTGAAAATAAAAAAATATTTCTTATATATTAATAGGCAAACAAAAAGTTTGGCTTTTTTGTTCGTCGACCGATTTCGTTTAAGTTTTCAGATAATGTTCTTTTTATGGCATAGTTTTTTCAACGAAATCGATTCACGAATAAAAAAGTTATAGCGATTTTAATTTTTCAGATTTTAAAAAGCCTTTGGAAAATTTGAATTTTTTGTGAGCATCAACGTAGAGCTGAGTAGCCTACGATTGACACAAATGCCGTTTCAGTGAAGCGAATGAGAAACAGAGACAAACAAGCATTTGGCGGCATAACTGACATAAAAAAAACTCGGTCACTTTGTGCGTGCATTTTTTTATACTGGGTGTTTTCAATGATGCAGGATGCTTTTGCAGACTTGCACGAAAGCAAATGACGTTGACTGACAGCCTAAGCAACATGCAAAAGCAAACAACATGCATCATTGAACATAACTCATTATATGTCAAAATTGTCAGCTGACTACGTGAAATTAGTGCTTCCACTACTTACGTATTGCGAAACAAAATGGATAAAAGAAATTTAAAAACATTAATTGGAATTGTTGAGAACAAAATTCTAGCAGAAAGTGCGGATACGAGTAATGTCTCCCATCTCCTGGAGAGAAAAATTAAAATGAAATCATTATTGGTTAAGTTAATAATGAAGAGAAAGGGTAAACGGATCCCTAAGGTGAAAAATTACATTCATTTAATTGAAAGATTTCCCGAGAAAACATATCGTTCTCACTTTAGAATGAATAGAAATTGCTTCGAGGTAAGTAATTCGGCATTTAAAAAGTGAAATATTTGAGTTTAATTTGCATTTTACAGAAACTTCTAAATGAAGAGATAAAACCTCTATGGAAGCATCATTTGAAGGGTGGACCACGAGTTAATGCACGTACAGTGCTTTACATGACTTTGTGGCGATTGGCGAACCAGAATAGTTTGAGAGAAATTTCAGATAGGTTTAACTTTTCTATAGGCCGGGTACACGCATTGAGGAACAATTTCAATCCTTGAGAGTTGGAAATCCTTTCCCAAATATTATTGGATGTGTGGATGGCACTCACATTAAAATTCGTGCGCCTACAAGAGATAGTCAAAGCTATTACAAAAGAAAAGGCTATCATTCCATTATTTTACAAGTACGTTTAGTTTTATTATATATGTATATATATATATATATATATATATATATATATATATATATATATATATATATATATATATATATATATATATATATATAATGCCTTTCTTTATATTTCAGGCAATATGTGACCATGATCTTATATTCAGAAATGTATTTTTCGGGTGGCCAGGAAGTACGCATGATGCTGCAGTTTGGAGTGCAAGAAAGTTTCTAGAAAGTTGGAGGACAAAACTATAAATATTATAGAAAATGGTCATCTATTAGGTGACTCAGCTTACCCCCTAAGGCCGCATTTAATCACACCTTATAGGGATAACGGCTATCTCTCTGAAAATCAAAAAAATTTTAATTATAAACATAACTCAATAAGAGTTTGTATAGAGCAGTCGTTTGGAATATTAAAAAATAAATTTAGAATTTTAAATTTTCTGCCGATTAGAAAACTATATTTAGCAAAATATATAGTTTTATCTTGTGTGGTACTCCATAATAACATCCGAATGAATCAAAACGAAGATAGAGTACAAATATTGGAATATATTACTATTAGGCAAAATGAAGAAATCGAGTCTAATGCAAATGAAAATGCTCATGAAGAAATGCAAAATGCTTCTGTGAAAAGGGATGTCCTATGCGAATGGCTAGGGAACTCAGCCTAAAAATGTGTATTCTTTACTTTTTTGTAAAATGAATAATTTTTTTTAAAAGATGTAAATTAATGTATTTCAAATAAATCATAAAACATAAAAATAAAAAAATAATTCAATCATTTCAATAACATCAAACTAAAAAATAATTCAATCATTTTAATAACATCAACTAGGGGAAACAAATAATTCGTTCACTTTTGTTAAATATAAAATCCATTCACTTATAAATTAAGAAACAAAGAAATGGATACTTCATTAACACATAGTTACACAATAAAATTCATTCTTTTACAACCTTAGTAATAACTCTTTCATGGTATCCTGTAATCCTAGTAATATCTTTATTTTTTGTTCTTCGATTTCAGTTTTTTAATTTCATTTTTCTTAAATTCGTTGTGACGTCTTTCTTCATGTCTGTTAAATTTTTCTAAATAATCTTCTTTATCACTTTTTCTTCTTTTTCTTTTAGGCACTTCATCGTTATCACAATCTATTTCCGATTCTGAAATTTCTCTTTCATTACTGACAGTCTCTAGTGAATCGAAAATATTTTCATCAGGAGGTGATATATGTATTATGTTTGTTTCCATACTTTTCATCAAATATCTCAAAATATGGCCAGTATGTCCTACTTTGCCCTGATGTATTGTTTCTTTTTTTAACTCTTTTATATGTAGTAAAGAGGTTATAAAATTTTGTTTTTATATCAGTAACAGTAAAACAAAAATTTTTATCTGTTTCTTTGATTTTTCTCAAAACGAGGGCCCATAAAACATTTTTCTTTCTTCTTCCTTCAGTAAACTCGTTTTCCATACTTAGGGCCTACGCGAATACTGGCTAAATTGCGGCTAAACTAAATTATTGGAAAGGTCGGTATTGCAGTGCGATTTAGTCTTTTCACGAGGTGGCTAAAGTTGACAGCTATTGACTAAATTTTGTATTGATGGTATTTTATGTTTATATGTAGAATTCCTTATCTTACGTAAATAAAAAATAAAACCTGCTAAATTAAAAAAAATATATAATATTAAACTACATTAATACATGGAGTTCGACGGGGAGATAGTATAAATATCAAATTTAGGTAACTAAGCAAGCCCCTACTCTGAATTTTTAATTTCAGATCTGTAAAGGTAGATCCATTGTATGAGATTGCGATAGATTTATGATTAATTTCCTATAAGAATCATTTATGTTGTCGAGAGCATCTAATATCCATCGGAGCTGGCCGATTGCATATTTAAATTAAATTAAAACTGAGAAACGAAACTCAAATCTCATTCTGTCAAAGTCAAATTTAGTCAATTGAGAATTCGCACACCCCAACCGAACTAAATTGAACATTGGAAATTTTTTGGAACGATTTAGTATTTCGTGGAAAGATTTAGTCATTTAGCCAGTATTCGCACTGGCCCTTAGTCTTGTTTGAAGAAGCAGTTGAATGTCATTCTTACTCCAAAGCACTCCTTGTTGTTCTTCCTCTAAACTACTTTTAAAATTTAAAAGTGAATACATAAATTTATCAATAAATGCAAGAACTTACACAATTTGATTTGTATCCATTTTTTAGCGTACCAAGGCTGACAGTTCACATGTGATATGTGCGCTCTAAACAAAAAGTGAGTAAAACAAAAATGTATGGCAGCACTGACGTGTCTTCTTCTTCAAAATTACAACTGCAAGCTTTTGAAAAAGCTGACAAAGTATGCAATCATTTGCTTTTAAGTTTTAATCATTGAACACTGTGCTTTTGCAAGTTGCTTCATTGAACAACATGCAAAAGCAAATATGCCGCAAGTTTGAATCATTGAAAACGCCCACTCTTTTGTGTATAGTATTATTGAGTTGTATTGTGTAAGGGGCTGCCGTTCGTTTTTTGGCGAATGTCTTTAGAAATTTTAATTGATTCATTTAAGTTTGTTTTGAATGTTATTCTGCGTAATTTTTATTCGTTTTCGTATGGTTCTCGGAATCTGAGTTGTATTTTTGTCATTCCAAACAGTTAACTGCGAATTTTGAGTGCAATTTATCGGTGAGTACTTACGTTTTTTTCCGCGTTTTCTTTTCGAAATGCCAAGACAACGACGGGGACGCTCGAATGTCGATTTTAGATCGCTTCGCAAAAATACTAGAAGTCGCGTTAGAAATTTACGTAGTGCTAATGAAATGAATGTTGCAAATAGTGAATTGAATAGTGGTGTGAATGAAATGAATGTTGATGCATTTCATAATGAAATGTTTGTTGATGGTGTTGCACCTTTAGAAATTTTGACTGATTCTTTTAAATGTGCTTTGAATGTTATTCCGGTTAATTTTGATTCGTTTTCGTGTGGTTCTTTTAATATGAGTTGTCATTTTTGTCGTGCCAAACATTTTCTGACTGAAGTATCTTTACGTAATACTGAGGCTTTTTCTTTGTGTTGTCATAAAGGCAAAGTTAACCTACCTCCACTTTCTCAAAATTACTTTTTCAATAATTTTCTTGAAGGTTTAACTTCAAATGAAAGTGGTATTAAAAATCGTTCTAAATTTTTTTTTTGCAAATATTCGTTCGTATAATGCTGCCTTTGCAATGATTAGCTCTGAGTGTAATTTGTCAAATAACACTGTAAATAGCATTTATCATTTTACCACATAGCCATGCAAGACGTCTGGGAAATTTTAGATGCTCTGGAGCGGCAATGGAAATGTTTCATAGTAATTAAAAATTCGCCATTGCGAATAATTTTTTTTTTAATTAAAAATATTTAAATTGAATTTAAATTCGAACAAATCGTGAATTTTATTTTATTTGTATCCCAACTAGTAAATAATAAATCGTTAAAAAAAAATTTTTTTAAAACAATTCTTTTAATTAACTAAAAAATGTACCGAAAAATAAAAAATAAAAAATATGTAAAAGAAAGCGTGAAATTTCAATTTTAATGAAAAAGTTGATTAAAAGAATGGCGCATTTTTCATCAAAAATTGAAAATAAGTTTTTGCGTTATTAATTTCATTATTTTTATATTAAGAAAATCACTTTTTTTTATAAAATCATCATCTTTAATTTTTTTTCAATATTTTTTTTATGTGGTAGTGCTAAACTCAGGGAATCACCCTTTGTACTACCAGTCCGTCATGTCGTTTGTCACGTCACGGTGCAATGTCTAGCAGCAAGCTTAATACGGGATGGAATAGGTTCAGGGTAAGGGGGCCCGAAGAGGTGTTGAAGAAGGTGGCGATGAACCCTGCATTTGAACTCTTGGATGTTGTAGGGGCTCGGAAATACTGACTGCGAGAGATTATTATTTATTATTATTGTTTATTATTATTCGAGGGATATTTAAGATTTTATGTATTAATTTATAATGCGTAGTAAAAAATTAATTTAAACTTCTTGTTTTGCTCAATTCACTTTGAACAAAATTCTTTTAATTATCTTTTTCATTAAAATTGAAATTTCACGCTTTCTTTTACATATTTTTTATTTTTTACTTTTCAGTACATTTTTAAGTTAATTAAAAGAATTGTTTTAAAATTTTGTTTAACCATTTATTTTATTTTCTACTTTTTAGTTCATTACATGTATTCCGCCATTTTATGATGGCGTTTCTATTAGATTTAAAATTAAGTCACACAGCTTACCTGCCGTACTCTTTCATTTGACACCCATGTCGTGGGCTCGGTGGAACACAATTGCAAAAATGGCTGCCGTCTTGGAACCGTCTTCTTGATTTTTTTACAAAAAGGTTAGATTGCATTTAGTACTTATACATGATGAGTTGGACTCAGGTTGAACCCAAGTCTAACTACATGTAAACGGGAGTCGAGTTGAGTTTAGGTCGATTGAACTCGACTCAGCTCTACTACCTTAGTTTAACTGAAATTATGCATGCGGACATGAGTTCAGTAGTTGAGTAGTTGAATTTACGTGACATCAGCATCTCTATGTTTTGTTTGTGATTTTTTGTAAGGTGTACTGCTTCTTTATTTTCAATTCACCCTTAACTCAACTATTCACCTCATCATGCATGCATATTAATTATCACGCGAACTACGAGTGTGTGCAAAATTGGAACATGATCGGTTATATTTTCTACTTTTTAGTCTATTATAAGCCTTCCGCGATTTTGGGTTGGCCGCCATTTTGAATTTGGAATGACGCCACATAGCTAATTGTGTTCTACCTGTCATATGCTTTTATTTGATACCCATGTCAGAGGGCCGCGGAGCACAATTTCAAAAATCGGCCGCCATTTTGGAACCGCCATCGGGATATTTTTACAAAATGGTCAGATTGCATTGTTATCCAAACTAAACGTGTTAGCAAAATTTCAACTCTATCCAGAGCCGGGAAGTGGGTCAAATTTAGCATACAAGATTTGACGACACAGTGTAAGTTAAATAAAATAATTTAAAAAAAGGGACGTCTTTGTAATTTTGTTAAATATTCATTGAAGTCCCAGAAAAATACACTTCCCTCTAGCAATACGCAGTCGTGACTGATTAAATGGCAGCAAGTGATTTGATGGGAAGAGCTAAATAAAGCTGTGTCCGAGCTTTTAAACATTTTTAAGAGTTTTGCTGGGGTACATGCGCAGAATGTCACGACATTTGAAAAAAATCTATACCTGAACAGGATGGTGATGACGCCGACCTCATTTCGTCATTTTCCTCTGGGATGAGTATTGATGAAGATGGCCGCATGAAAAAAGTGGAGATATAAGAGGTAGAGAGATAACCCGCAAAATTTTTTATTCCTTATTACCTATGGACTTACTTGTATTATATTCAAAGGTGTTGCGCAAGAGAATGCAGCGCATGAACGAGTTTTCCCAGCACTATATCTCAAAAACCATTGGTTTACGTAAATTTAATATACGACATTTTTATGCAGATTCATCTCACGAACAATATTTACTTAGTTTGCGGTTTTTGTCGTTAAATTCAATTGGCAATAATTTATACTTTTATAATTTATAGTTATACTTTTTATACAGTAAGCAACTAAATGTATGGATGTAGAAGATATCATTATTGACAACAGTCTATTATTTCTCCACTTTATTTTCTGTTGCTTTGAACTATTTTGAAACAAATTCGTCATCAATTTAGTCCACTGTCAATAAATTTAGTCTCTCGCCAAAGACTGAATACTGTATTATCGACTCTAAATTTTAGTCACTGAATTCACACAGGCCCTAAATTACGGCTAGACTAAATTATTGAAAAGGATGGTATTGCAGTGCGATTTAGTAGTTTCACGAGGAAGCTGAAGTTGACAGTTATATCCTGAACTTCGTTTCGTTGTTATGTTTTTTGAGAATCTATACACTTAATTTATGTACATATATGGCTGGAGTTTACTCCTAAAAAAACGATTATCTTAAAATAACAATAGACAAAGGAAGTAAATGAAGCATTTATGTTTATTTATATTGAGTTGTTAGGGCCTGTGTGAATTCGATGACTAAAATTTAGTGCCGATAATACAGTATTTTGTCTTCTGGCGAGGAGACTAAATTTTTTGACAGTTGACTAAATTGATGGTGAACTTGTTTCAAAGTATTTCAATACAACGGAAAGTAGAGTAGAGAAAAAATAGCCTGTTGTCAATAATGATATCTTCGACATCCATATATTTAGTGGCTTACTGTATAAAAATCATATACTATAAATTATAAAATAAAAATTATTGTCAATTGAATTTAGTCTTTAACAGAATTCACACAGCATTGCCCTACATTAACGACAAAAACTGCAAAATTTAGTTTAGTCATCAATTTAGTCCCAATTCGCACAGGCCCTTAATATATGTTAAATAATTTATATTTTCTAATTTTTAGCTTATTCTTTTCTTCTTTTTAGTCTATTAAATCTTCTGCGATTTTGTGTTGGCCGTCTTTTTGAATTTGGAACCACTAATAATTGTTTCTATTTCATGATTCTTTCTGCATTCTTTCTTCTGGAGCCCGTAGAACGTGTCCAAGCCATCGCAGTCTGTTCAATCTTATGTATGTAGATATGTTTATTTCGTCATACATTTGTTGAAGTTCTTCATTTGTCCTAATGCGCCATTCGTTTTGTTTAACCCTTACAGCTCCAAATATTCTTCTTAAGATCTCCCTTTCGAAGATTTTAAGCTGGTTTTCTGTTTGTTGGGTCAATGTCCAAGACCCATAGCAAAGAACTGGGCGGATTAACGTTTTGTATAGTCTGATTTTGCATTGTCTTGAAATTTCTTTGTTTTTAAAGACCGGGACTAGTGCGAAATAGGTTTTATTTGCGGCTACGATGCGTCTATGGATGTCGTCCTTTATATGGTTTTGTGCAGTAAGCATTGTCTCTAAGTAAATAAAGTTTTCTACAATTTCCACAATATGATCGCCAAGGCTGATACTTCGTCCTAGCCGATGTCCTTGTTTTGATACGATCATACATTTTGTTTTTGTGTCATTTACTCGCAGATTGAACTTTGCTGAGCTGAGAACATCCCAACTAGCTTATTTTATTTTGAGATTTTAGGCTATAGATGTTCAACGAAATTGTGAAAAGTGAAAAAAAAAACCCAAGCACAAAAAAAAACAGCAACAACAAAGTGGAAAAAAATACGCGCGGCAGGCTAAAGCGAAGGCTTCATCACCCTTCTACAGACAAGCGACCGACGAACAGCACAAGTAAGTTCCCTTTGCTTCCTACCCTCACTCGATTCTCGGACCAGTAAGTGTCGCACCCGAAATCTGTCGGTCGACGAAATTTGCCTCGTTTCAAAAGGCATAACACTTTAACGCAGGCAAATTTCGTTGACTCTGATGGTTGCGGCAGATGTAATTTCGGGAAATATCTCTAAGAATGTGTCGATTGAACCCGCGCAACCGAGGTCCCGTTACAAGTCAAGCTTTGTTATTGACTTCTGTAACATTCGTGGACTTCATGCGAACTTCTCTTTTGTTGAGTGCCACTTATTTAACTTGAAACCCCTAATCCTCGCACTAAGTGAATGACTTAAGTCAATATCAGATATCGGGGTACACTTTAGTGCATAACCTCTCTCCCCATAGGGGCATTGCCATCTACGTTAGGGATGACGTGGCTCATTATGAAATATGCAAAAGCACTTCTTCAGATTTTAACTCACTTTGGGTTAAAATCATCACCCGAAACCACGTCATATTCTTTTGCTTCCTATACAGAAGCCCTAACATAAGTAACGAAGCCGCCACTTCATCATTTGATACTATTTCCGAACAAATCTCGGGATTTTTATCGTCCAATCCTGAGTGTGAAATCATCGTTGCGGGTGATTTCAATGTTCACAATGTAAACTGGCTGACTTACTCAAATGGCACCAGTGCTTCTGGCAAGGACGTCGAGCTCTTTGCAGACATCAATAACTTGCATCAAATTGTGGATCATCCTACAAGAGTCCCTGATGTTGCTGATCAAGGAAGATATCTCCTTGATCTTTTCCTTACTTCTCATCCCGCACGATATACCGTCACAGTTGATTCACCTCTCGGCAATTCGGACCACTGCTTAGTTAGCGCTAGCTTCCCTTTCAAATTTCCCACCCCTCCCAAACCAGTCAGAAGAACTGTATGGCATTATGGGAAGGCCATTTGGCTGGGGCTTACTAATTTTTTCCAATCTACTGACTGGAACCAGTGTTTCCGTAATAAAAACGTCAACTCTGCCGCTATCAGTATCACTAGAATCATACAGGCAGGAATGCATTTGTTCATTCCTCATTCTACTAAGTCTGTGAAGGCTAGGCCCAACAGATGGTTTAATCAGGAGTGTATGAATGCAATCAGAAATAAAGCAGCCGCCTTTCGAGCTTACAAGAGCTCCCCGAGTGAATCGCTCCGTGCAGAGTATATAAAACTGAGAAATTCCTGTAAAGTCACCATCAGGAATGTCAAAAATTTATTTGACAGCAAGTTGAGAAGTAAACTCCTTAATGCAACCTCTGGTAGCAAAAACTTCTGGTCCTTGGTAAGTTCCATCAAGAAGAATTTCACCATTCATCTTCATTCATCCACGATGAAAAGGTGATAACAGACAGAAAATCCAAGGCCGATTTATTAGCATCTCTGTTTGCTTCAAATTCTTCTCTACCCCAAAATGATACGCTACCCCCGGTCCTCGAGCACAGCGCTCATTTAATGGACAGGGTTTTCTTCAGGACTCGTGAGGTGTACAGGTGCCTCAAGGAGCTCGATGTCAACAAATCCACTGGACCCGATAATATACCCCCTATCGTCTTAAAACAATGCGCCTCACCTTTGGCTAAACCTCTGCGCAAACTTTTTGCCCTATCATACTCTTCCGGAGTTTATCCAGACTCTTGGAAACTTGCTCATGTGCAGCCAATACCGAAAAAAGGTAACTCCAGCCTTCCCTCCAACTACAGCCCAATAGCAATCACTTCTATCCTATCCAAAACCATGGAGACGATAATTAACAAAAAACTTATGGGATATCTAGAATCCAACCAACTTATAAACGACAAACAATACGGCTTCCGACAAAAAAGATCCACTGGTGATCTTTTAGTTTGCCTTACAGAACCCCTCAACCGAAGTTTGCATGGATCTGGTGAATCTAGTTTGGTTGCTTTGGATATCTCCAAGGCTTTTGATAGAGTATGGCACTCAGGCTTGTTAGCTAAACTCCAAGCATTGGAATTGACTCGCTTCTCTATAAGTGGGTTGAGAGTTTCCTTTCCGGCCGTTCAATTAAGGTAGTTTTGGATAGCGTCAAATCTGAATCTCACCCCATCTCTGCGGGGGTCCCCCAGGGGTCAATTTTATCACCGGCCCTATTTCTTATCTTTATAAATGACCTTCTTTCAATCCCCTCCAACCCACTTCTCAGCTTCGCTGACGACGGTACTTTACGGTACTCGTACAGCTTCGATACAAGACAGACACAAGCCAGATCTTGTCTTGATGATCGTGAACTAATGTTCAACTCTATTAAAAAAGACATCAAACTAATTCTAGATTGGGGAGAGAAGAATCGTGTCGAATTCAACCCCTCCAAAACCAAGTACTGTCTTATCTCAAAAAAGAAGTTCAACACCTCACCATCCTTGACAGTGGATGACGTTGAACTAAAGGCCGACCCATCCCTCCACATCTTAGGCGTGACATTAGCCAAAGACTTGCGTTGGAATGATCACATATTCCAAATCGCCAAACAAGCATCCCAGTGTTTGGGATTTCTTAAGAGGTGCAAGTTCCTCCTCCAGCCATCGGCCCGTGCTGTTATTTATAAATCCTACATTCGGCCTCTTCTCGAATATAATTCCCTCGTTTGGGGCGGTGCTCCAATAACCACCTTAGCATGGTTAGATAAGGTCCAAAAAAGGGCCCTTAAGTTAATTAATGACGATACCGCTTGCTCCACCATCGACCCCTCGAGCCACCGTAGGAATATAGCAGCACTGACAAAATTTTATCGCTACTATCATAGTGACTGTTCCTTCGAGTTAAACGCTCTCCTGCCTCCACGGCAATCTTATACCCGCAACACCAGATTAGCCCACTCGTCTCACTCCCTCCACCTGCAACTCCCCCTTTCACGCACTCAACAAGATATGAATTCGTTTGTAAATAGAACAACTCGACTGTGGAATAATCTCTCGCAGTCGGTATTTCCGAGCTCCTACAACATCCAAGAGTTCAAACGCAGGGTTCATCACCACCTTCTTCAATACCCCCCCGTACCTTTATAATCCTTAACCTATTCCCCCCACCCCTCCCCCGTACTAAGCTTACTGCTAGACATTGCACCATGACGTGACAAATGACATGACGGACTAGTAGTACAAAGGGTGACTCCTGAGCTTAGAACTACCACATAAAAAAAAAAAAATTGAAACTTTAAATTTTTAATTTCAGATCTGTAAACGTAGATATGCATTTAATTGGGATGGATATTATTTTTTTTTTCTTAATTATTTATGATGTCAGGAGTATATATTATCTATCCGAACTCGTCGATATTATATTTAAATTAAATTGAAACTGAAAACCGAAAGTGAAATCTAATTGCTGTCAAAATAAAATTTAGTCGACTTAGGGCCGGTTTCACAGTGCGAACTTAAGTATAAAAATTAACTTAAGTTATACTTAAGTATGGATGTCTGTTTCACAGTCGCCACTTAAAACTTACTTAAGTGCAACTTAAGTAGCAAATTCTCTAGACTTAAGTTTTTCTTAAATCAGAATGCATAGAAAATTCAAATGTCAGTTGATTTCAGTACATTTCAAGGAAAGCGCGATTAAAAGAAAATTTTACATGTAAAGTTCGGCTATTGTAAGTTCATAATTTACAATATTGAAGTGCCGCCGTAAGAAACAAATATAATAGTAAGAAGAAGAAAAAATTGCACTGTGAAACCGAATTTGACTTAAGTTACACTTAAGTGAAGAAATTTACTTAAGTTTAAGTAAAACTTAAGTTCGCACTGTGAAACCGGCCCTAAGAATTCGCATACCCTACCATAGTAGTATTTTTTAAAAAGATTTATCTATTTAGCACACTGACTTACAGAATGGGCTGCTTATCCGATAATTTCCATGTCTCCAAATCGTTTCATAGCGGGCAACCATTTTTTCACTGACATGTATAAACATTAGTGGCTTTTGTAAATTTTTATATTCCCATTTGGAGGATTAAAACAAAATAAATTTTCATTTAAAATAACAAAACGTACAATTTTGATAATTTTTTCTTTCCTCAATTAAAAATGAAGTTCCAAAGTTCTCTACCCCTTTTTCTCTCTCTCACTACATTTTCAAAGGGAAAATATGAAATCACGTATGGCAACTTTAATATCATCCAACCGTTTTCATTTCGCTTAAAACCATTCCAGAATTTTATTTATCTTTTTTCTTTTAGTGGAAACATAAAAAAGTTGTCGAAAGTGAAGAGTAAAAATATTTAAGAAAATGGATAAGTTTGCAGTTTTTCAATGTGAAATTTAATTTTTTTCAATTTTGGCACTATATGAAGGCATAACACGAAATTGAATAAAATATGAGTTCGTTGACAAAAGGGGCTTACGTATGAGCGAGAGGACTTTTCTTTTTGGGGCCATGAGTTTGTATGGAACTAATTTCAGATGAGCAGTCCATTATTACATGTCAGTGATTTATCCAGTATTTGCACACGCCCGTATAGAGTAAAACAACCATCTTGGTATAGATAATATGGTTTCGATAGCACATGTGTGTCCAGGTTATTAATGGATTGATACTACAGTTAAAATTGTATGGATACTACATTAATTTTCGCTGTATCATATAAATTTCGGAAGCATAGAGAAAGGTTTTTCTAGATTAAAAATCTGGCACCCCAAAAAGAGGTACATGTCAGTCACATCAGCCAATGTCACATCAAGATGTGCCTTGTTCGATCCCATTTACAAACAACATATTTATGTGCATTGAATGATATTTCCGTTTCTAACCAGTCAACCGCCAATTATCTAAGTAAAAATAGCATAAAAAGAAACTTCAAGTCAATCCAGATTTATATGCCTTGAGTGAAAGCCGATATGAAATCGTAACACCCCAAGGGAATTCTATCAATTTCCTTTCCAATGCTTCTTTTCACATTAATTATTGGTGACATATTCGTTCCGTTACGACAAGATTCTAATACAAATATACAGATACAGCAAAAATGTCGGCGTCAGAAGTGATTGTTATTACTTTCTGCTCATGAAAATTTGTAACAGCCGCTTGTATTCCCTAGTAAATGGTAATTTATCAGCAAAGAGCACTAGAGGCTCTACAAAGGTTCGGATAAAATGGAAGCACATGGCCAGCAAGCCCCCTTGCTAAGAAGGTCAGCGGGGGTCATCTGGGAAAGTTATCGACAAATATTTGATCCATGAAATTGATTACAAGCTGAGTTCGTGTGTACTTATGAAGGTGTGTATGCGAATGTGGACAAAATGGAAAAATCCTGTTAACTTACCGCTATCACATTCATCCGACACTGACATCTCCAGCATTTTAGTATGAGTTATGTCCTTATGAGACGCCAAAAATAAAACCACTTCACGTTTCTCATTTTTGATTGGGACGATATCAAAGAGGCACCAGAAAGGCGTACCTGAAAAAATAAAAAAAATGTTAGCACATTACCAAGTCTACTCGTATAAATTTAATTTGGATTTAATTTGGTAGCTGTAATATCTGAAGTACGATACTGTGGAGGCTGCCGTACGTTCTTGTGTGTATATCCTGTGGTGTTTACCTGTTGGTTAATAATTTGTGGGGGCAAAAGACGAACAGGTTAAACATGTGAGAAGAGCGACAGGATAAGGAGATTTTAAATTAAATCAAGGAGAACGCTTCGTGACGAGTTACTTAACCAGGAGGTGGTTATAGAACTGGCTTGATTCGCATTGGTTCAGACATCGGAGCTCATAAAATTGAGCAGAAATTTTAGTTAAGTTGCTTAGAAAATCGAATTGACATGCACGACCGAATGGTTTTACTTCATGTGTATATAATATTAACACCAGCAAACCGATATGTGGTTGATTTGTGGTCTGGATCCTTTAAAGAATTACTCACACTGATGAAAATTTAGATAAATTTAAAATTTAAGACGATTTGAATTGCGCAGTGCTGCTACAGTTTGATTTAGCTTTCTATTATTAAGTATCGTATTGTGTTCTTTGCTTATTGATATTTCGCGAGTTAGTCTTCGATGATACAATGGTGCAACGCAAAGGAGACTTGGCTAAATTAGAACAAAATTATTTAGATAAAAAAATTTTAATGTACCACGTTTTTAAAACGAACTAAAAAGTATAAAATAATTTATCTTAGTCCCACAACAATACATTTTGGGGCAGATTCTTTTGTGGCTCAAATTTGCCGAGGAAAACCCTCGTGTACAGCTTAGTTCTGGGCTATTTAATTTTTTTGGTAAAGTTTGGCCGTCGTGAGGCCGTGTGTGCTCCCATCAAAAATCACCCGTAAGCCCATTTTTAGCTTTTTCAAAAAAAAAAAAGCTTATACAGAGGCTCTGTCCGTCTGTCCGTCTGAAGCCTACTTTCATCTCTGAAAGTACTGCAGATACAGACTTGGGAAATATCTTAAAATGTAGCTCTTGGTCAAAAGACCAAAAACTGAGAAAATGGTCTGGAAATTTCAACCAGAAGTATATTTAACAACAAAAGTATATTTAACAACAAAAAAGAGATTTCTAATAAAGTCCATATATCGGTGGCCTAGAGGTAAGGCGCTGGAGTCCAATCCCAGGCGAACCAAGTTCAATCCCCGACCGCAAAATGGTGAAATAAAAATTTTTTTTTACTTCGGTGTAACATGTTTTAATTCTATTTCTCACTAAATTATATTATTTAATAATGATACTCAGGAGAACATAAACATTTATTTAATTAAAAGTACAAAAAAATCATTTTCTTGAGGTTTTATGGCTCTTCGGCAGCTTTATAAATCATTAAGAAATTTCGCGGAAATAATATAAATTATTTATTTGTTTATATGCATATTTTATATGCCGTTCATTTTATTATTGTTTATAGTCATGTAGGTGGTGCTGTAGACCAAAACAAAAATTTAATTTTATCGAACTTCGCTGTGGAATTGTCACAAAAAATATGTATGATTTAAATGAAACATTTGGTAGGTTTAAAACGAAAAGTAGATATCTAATTTTTACCAGGGCATATAAACGCTTACTGAAATGAATGAAAATTTATAAATTTAATTGCACGAACGATGTATTTAAGACCGTCCTTATAGTCCATGAATATAAGGAAGTGATTTTTCTCAGAATTTTTAATATTTTACAAACGATTTGCCCCATATCTAAAAAATTTTGCAGCCCTTTGTTTAAAAGCATATTTTTAAGTTTTTATTAACTAAATTTGTATGTATTAGGCATAAAAACTGTTAAAATTAGTTCAGCCTAAACATTTCATAGGCACCGAACAAATTACTTTATTGCTGCAAAATTGATTGAAGGTCGGTGGGAGAGTGCGTAGCGCGTTGGATCCTCGATCCAGCGGCGCGTAGCGTTGCAGGTTCAAGCCCTGGTCGGGAAGATTTTTTTTTTCTCTTTTTCTTCTTTCTGAAATGATTTATTAACATATTAGTCAACCACTGATAGTATCAGCCATGGCCCGAAGGTCTAAGGCGAAGTACCGTCGTCTGTGGACTGTGTAGGGCTGCGAGTTTGATTCCGGCTGGCGGTGCTTTTTGTTCGTCATAATTTTTTTTTAATTTCCTTCGGGGATTTGTTTCATATGAAACAAGTTTTTGACATGAATACGTCTCTAAATTTGCTTCCAGAACAAAAAACGGTTATAACGAAATTGTGGCATATAGTTTTTATTTGCAGCTCAAAAACTATTGTATATTGTATATAGAAATATAACATGATGTGGGTGAAGAATCAAAGAATTTTATTGTTTACATTTTATTTCCTTTTTTTTAAGCTATGATGATTATATTGTAGTGTTTGTTAAATACTTTGTTAAGTTTTAGATTAGGCAGTCTCACAACTTATAACCTACATAAGCCTTTAACAAAAACTTTTCAAGATTAATTATATATAGCGTTGGTCAGTGTAATACTTATGAATCTCCATGGCCAAACTAGGATACAGCATTATGACAATAATTAAATCAATGCAACGTGAAATAAAAGTTCTAGTTAAGAACGGATTTGGCTTATTTAGCTTATTATAGATTGAGTTATAGCTCACAATTGAATATATACCAAAAGTTTTAATTAGTCGCCGCTTTGAGATTTTACCATCAACGCAGGCTTAGTTTATTATACTACAATAAATCATCATAGCTAAAAAAAAGTACTCAAATTCATCAAGAATCGAAACCTGGTCCTTCGCACCCCAATCTAGCGCCTTCCCATTACTCCAAACACTAACTTGTAGGTATGTGGCAATAAACATATATATTTATTTATGCTTACGTAAAAAGGTACATTCCAATGCTAGATATGTATAAAGTTTCGAAGGAAGTAAACCACTGAATTATGACAACAGATTTTCTATTAATTATGAAATGTATTTTGTATATTTTATGGAAATTGATAATCATAGGTAAAACAAAGAGTAATGTAATATTGCCATAGATGGTGTTCACTATTCTTTGTCATAGATGGGGTGCAATTAAAATATATCAATTCTTTCAAATTCTTGGCGGGTAATTATTAGTGTTGGTCTCATTACGAGGAGGGGGCACTTGTGTGTGTGCACGTGCAGATATGGATAAACAGATGCCTATGTTTTTCAGTAGATGTTCTACATTTAAAGAAAAGTGAAGTGCGTGCGTGATTTTTTCTTTAAAAATAAAAAAAAAGTTACATTGAAGTGTAAATTAATACAAAAGGTGCGGTAAGCCGAATTTTTAACAGTAATACATGTATGTTTAAGTAAAGTAATATCTACACCTAATTCTGTTGTGCAAAGTGCTTCACATTAGATTTGCCTCCAATCCAAAGAAAAATGTTTAGATTCGTTTTATATAGTGTTTACATGTGTGATGTGCTTTTTTTTCAATTTGACACATTCGAATTATTGGCCTCGATTCCCAGATCCGGCGGGTTGGAAGTGAGTGCGGTTATTCAACAGAAAGAACACCATGAAAAAGCGTAATTAGTGGCTAGTCTCTAGGCACAACATCCCACTAGTTTATTTCTACTCGGGATATTACTATAAATGTTGTTACTTCAAAGAAGTATTTTAAATTTTACGTGGATTAGGAAGATTCCTAATATTATACCAAAAAGTCAGATTGAATTGACACGTGAGTTATGAATTTATGCAAAAATTGCAAATTGATAGGTCATATTTTCTACGTTATGTAAATCCCAGAAGGGAAAATTTATTAAAAAAAAAAATAATTAAAATTAATTATCAAGAATTTACCCACGATATATTTTAGCTCCACATAGTCGGTAAATTTTATGGAAAACGGGCCAGACGAAATTTGAACCACCCCAAGATAATTTTCGCGCAACTTGCAATACGCCGCGTGAGAAGCGCGCTGTAAGCAAGTTGCGCAGGTGCCTGGCATTTCATGCAAAGTTCAAGGACGCGTTTTCCTGATGTGTGGAAATTTTTCTTGCCACCACCGGCGGGTGGGAACATAAAAATTTTGAGTGTTGTTTAAGCCATCATCCGCGGCGGGCACGTCCCGATTTAAAAGGAGTATTGTCTAAACCCTTGACCGCGGCGGGCGCGTCCCGAATTGATGGAGTGTTGTTCTAACCGTGACCACCGGCGGGTGGAACGATTAATAATTAGAGAGTTGTCTAAACCCTTGACCGCGGCGGGCGCGCCCCGAATTTTTAAGAGTGTTGCTTGAACGTGGACCGCGGCGGGCGCGTCCTTAACATTTTTCGAAGTCATAAAATAAGTTAAAAAACAGATAATAAAAATTTAAAATTAATAAATAAAAGTAAAAAACAATTTTTTTGTGCTAAAAAATAATTATTGTGAGTGTTGTTTTTTATTATAACAATATTATATTATAACAATTTATTGTGAAATAATTCAGTAAATAAAGAAAAACCCCCAGTGATATATGAAAATTTAAACAACAAAAAATAAGTAAAAAGAGTGTTGTTTTCTATTATAACATATTATACTTTTCCGCCATGTTGTGTTAGCCACTGGTCCATGGTTGTTTGAAGTAATAACAAAAAAATTATTCATATAGCATATCGATCATGTAAAGAAATTGGGTAAGCAATAAATAAAATAAATATATGGTAACATTCAAAGTACAAGTCATGGTAGTTAGAAATAGTGATTCTAGCAACGCCGCTATTTGGTTGCGTTGACAGTAAATCAGACCGATCAGACAGTGTAAGGCTGCTCGCACACTGGATCAGAATTTGTAAGAATTTGTGCGAATTCCGATGAAATAGCATGCAATTTCATTAGAATTCGCACAAAATCGTACAAATTCTGATGCAGTGTGCGAGCAGCCTAAGCCTGGTCAGTGATTCACTGAGCCTTTTTGGTTTTGCGTAGTGCAAATTATTTGTATTTAGTTGGAAAGTAGACACATGGAAGGCAATGTTTTTAAATTCTCTCTTACCCCAGTCAATGCTCAATTTCGCTGGAAATTCTACCAAACAACACCGATTTGCACCAAAATTTGGCTGTAGGTTCTACTTACCCTCTTCTTCATAGTTGTCAATATGCCGGGGGCTGCTTGGGGGAAGACGCCACCCCTTCTCGGGGGTGAAAATTTTTTTCTTAAAAATAAGTATGGGAATGGATAGATTGACTAACTTTAAGCAACTTTTGTTATATAAAGTTTTTACTGAAAGTCAATACTTTTCGACTTATTCGAGAGTGGAAATGTCAATTTTATAACTAAAAAAAAACCCGTTTTCAGACGTTTTTTCATGATTCTTAGCTACTATTTCCCATAATTATATTTTTCCAAAGTAGTTAAATAACCCAAAATATAGATAATTCAGGGGGTTACAAAAATTCTAATTCATCCGACATGCGAAACTGGCTGGAAGCGAGTTATTCGTCGAGAAGTGTCACAACCTTCGCTGTTGACTTTTCACCCGTTATGTCGTGGACATGAAGCGACATAGAGTTTCGGCAGAGATAACATAATGCTCCGTATAAAGATGCGACAGCTAGAACAAAAAAGCCGAACGCTTTTTGCCTCGGCAGGCCTCTGAGATTGCCTCCCCCTTAGCAACATGCAACATATTCGAGTGTCTAGCTACACAAGGAGGCGAACGTGGTCATGGTCCGCAGCACAAGAGATGCGGTGAGTTTGTGGATAAGGAAGCTAGAATTTTAGGGGGGCAAGGAAAGGAACTGACAACAGAATGTTTCTCGCAACATCTTTCTTTCTTTCTCATCTTTCAAACGTTTGCCTCTAGCTCTACATTGAAGGATTTCCCTGATGCTTTGTATTTTAACTATTTCTTAGAGCATTAAGTGTATTTTTTTAATGACTGTCTGAGATCCACTATCAATTTCACTTGATTTCAAATTCTTGGTGAGAGGGTTTGCGATATTTTTAAAATAGGTGATTAGTTGAGGTTTTGGTTACTTTTTTTTATTTTCTGGTATTTCGGTATTGGCTAACTCGATTGATTTTAGAATCGAATTTAGGTAATTATTCTTTGTTTTATTTTATTCAAAATCTGGGACAAGTGCTTTTTATAAATGCTTGTAAAGTTAACTCCCCGCCCACAATCTGCTCAAAACAATTCGATCGTAATTGTTTTGGTATAAATAAATTAAAAATAGGTTCAATACCTTTATAGGCTTCATGTCCAGTCAATTTTCAGGAAAAACGTATGACAGAAGGAATTCATTCTCGGACTTGCAATTACAGGATTTATCCATTTTAGAGTCCCCTTATCAACAATTAAATATTGAGCTCGTAAATATATACTGCAAACAATGGAAGGTGAAAAACAATTTCTTTATATTTGTTCTTCTGGTGGAAACTAAAAAAAATATTATTTTATTAGTTATAAATTTTCAAAAAGTCGAAAATCTTAAAATTTTAACAAATTTTGAAATCTTTAAATTGATCTAGTTCAAAAACTATTTGACATAGAAAGCTGAAAGTAGCACCAATTTCTTCTGCTTCAATAAGGCTTTAATACGTGATATACAATATAGTATTATTAGTAAGAATAAAACTATAGTATTATTAGTAAGAACGAAACTTTTGTTTTTGGACTATCTTTTGGAATAATAACTTGATCGAAAACTATCCCCAAGGCAACCCTTATTACTAAATTTTAGGGTTTCACACTTGCTCTATTTGTGGCCCAAAGTCAACCCTGTCAGACCCGCGGATCCCACCCCTACAGCCACTGCTGAAGTTAAATTATTTTCTTATGTCCAAAATAAAGGTTTCACTGCCAATTTTTAATGAACAAGAACATATGTATATTTCATATAAGACATGGTTTCTAAAACATGCCTATCCCTCAGGTAGAAGCCACCCCACCTCTAGGGGATGAAAACTAAATTATTTAATTTTATACCTAAACTTCAATTAAATAATTTAGCTCTCACCGCTAATGGTGCGGGTGATTTCCGATGCCCGAGAGCAGAGGTATCGTTTCCAAAATTTATTTTTAATCTAATAGGTGTATGTTAGGGTTTGTCAGTTTTTAAAAACCGGTTTTTACAAGAAAATTTTGTTTCCACCAGAAGAACAAATATAAAGAAATTGTTTTTCACCTTCCATTGTTTGCAGTATATATTTACGAGCTCAATATTTAATTGTTGATAAGGGGACTCTAAAATGGATAAATCCTGTAATTGCAAGTCCGAGAATGAATTCCTTCTGTCATACGTTTTTCCTGAAAATTGACTGGACATGAAGCCTATAAAGGTATTGGACCTATTTTTAATTTATTTTTACCAAAACAATTACGATCGAATTGTTTTGAGCAGATTGTGGGCGGGGAGTTAACTTTACAAGCATTTATAAAAAGCACTTGTCCCAGATTTTGAATAAAATAAAACAAAGAATAATTACCTAAATTCGATTCTAAAATCAATCGAGTTAGCCAATACCGAAATACCAGAAAATAAAAAAAAGTAACCAAAACCCCAACTAATCACCTATTTTAAAAATATCGCAAACCCTCTCACCAAGAATTTGAAATCAAGTGAAATTGATAGTGGATCTCAGACAGTCATTAAAAAAATACACGGAATGTTCTAAGAAATAGTTAAAATACAAAGCATCAGGGAAATCCTTCAATGTAGAGCTAGAGGCAAACGTTTGAAAGATGAGAAAGAAAGAAAGATGTTGCGAGAAACATTCTGTTGTCAGTTCCTTTCCTTGCCCCCCTAAAATTCTAGCTTCCTTATCCACAAACTCACCGCATCTCTTGTGCTGCGGACCATGACCACGTTCGCCTCCTTGTGTAGCTAGACACTCGAATATGTTGCATGTTGCTAAGGGGGAGGCAATCTCAGAGGCCTGCCGAGGCAAAAAGCGTTCGGCTTTTTTGTTCTACCTGTCGCATCTTTATACGGAGTATTATGTTATCTCTGGTTTCGGTCAATAGCCCATTTGAAAGATATTTTAATACCCGTATTTCTGCTGCTTACTACGTTATCATATGAGCAACCGTTAACGAGATATTAAAAAAAATGGCGCTATCAGTTATTTCAGGCACGTGAAGTGCGAACTTTGGCGTTGGATTACTCGCAAACTATACAAGCGAGAACGATGACTAAGGGCTTATTCTAAAGGTAATCACTAGCACTATAAGTTTGGTAATCGTAATTAACCCGCCCAAATTAATATCTTACGAGATAATCGCAAAAAACTGCATTCAACCTCAACCACCCGAACAAGTTCGAACTTTGAGCGGCCATAACTTTGAGCCAAATTAACTTACAGACCTCGTTAAGGGCTCATTTTGTAGATAATTTTATTCTCTAATGACTTTGTATTGATCATTTTTAGCTATCATTGCATACAACCGAGTTATTTGGTATAAACGACCTCTACCTCTTTTTCAAGATGGCGGCTTTTCCCATCACACTGTGACCCCACAAACTTGGTTTTAATATTGTCAGATGTACCCCAACAAATTCCAAAAAAAAATTTTTGACCATCATGAAATGCCCTTGCCATCATTCCCTTTTTTCGACTAATTGCACTGAGCTAGTATTATGAAATTATTATTAAAAATATAGGTGTAGAAAAACACTTTTCTTATTCACTTTTCCTTTCACACTTTTCTGCACTTATATGTTTAATAATAATTCCATAATAAATTATTTAATGACTTTAAAATCACTTTTAATTAAATAATCAGCATATTTTTCCTTAATAAACACGAAAAAAATACCGCGAAAGTAAAATAAATTGATCACCTCAACAATTAACACACTTAAAACTCACTAAATCACTAATTGTTTTTAATTTTTTTTATTAAATCACTAAAGAACTAAACACTGATAATCCATGTATAATGTAAAGTAATAAATTTCAGTGTTTTTCCACTTTTTACCACTAAAATCTATTCCGTGCCATATAAATTCTAACCAAATGTCAGATTTTGTGGACCGACTTCAGCTATGGTTGTATTAGTTCAAGAGAGAGCTTCATGGCCTGTAGTGGAGAGAGTCTTGATTATGCCAATCGATCAAATCCATACATATGCAAATATGTCGCTAAAGGGAGCGGCATGACTTTTTTGATGTCCAACGTGTATATTGTACCACCATCCACCATATTGACAAGTTTCTCGCGCCGTTCGAAGCTGATTAGTTTACAAGGACTTTGCTTTACTCTGAAAGGCCACGATATTACACTCAAACTTCAAAAACATCCCAACGTCGCAAACAATGAAGAACATTCGAAGACGGATGCTTTAAAGCGGATTTATACAGTGCATCCCATAAACGATGAATGTTTTTATTAACTTCTCAGTATAGGGGAGGGTATTGTAATCGGTCCGAAAATCGAAATCGAAATTTTCAAGGTATTTTCATTTTTCAATGTCCCAAGAGCATTTCAAGCAAAAATTTGGAAGGAAGTATGTTTGTGTGTGTATGTCTGCGTACGTATGTGGTCATTTTTTCCTGCATGATATCGCGCGAACCAAAAAAGATAACGACTTAGTTGAGGTGCCTGCCGTTCGAAGAGTATTAACCAAAATGCTTCACGTTCACGATTTTTGTGCCTGCACGATACCGCGCGAACCAAAAACTATATCACTTCTTTGAGGTGCCGAAAGAAGAATATTAACGAAAAAATGCACTGAAGAAAATTTCATAACATCCGGTCGGGCAACTTCAGATAAGTGTCAGAAAAAGCTTAAATTAATAAGCTTTGCAAATATTTCGCTATCCGTATCACCTATCACCAGGAACATTCAGGCAGGAATGAATTTATTCATTCCTCATTCTACCAAATCTGTGAAGCCTAGGCCCAGCAGATGGTTTAATCAGGAGTGTATGTGTTCAGAATTAGCAATTTAATCCCAACTAAATGAGGGCGGTGCCGGTAGGGTGTGATTCAATAAAAGTGTAGTCACTGGCGTGCACACGGGTATGGCAGGTATGGCAGCTGCCATACCAAACAAATCATCGGCGCCCCAACGCCTCCAAAAAATAAAAATTATTTAAAAAAAAAAATTTTTTCTTCTTTATTTTAATTTTTTCAACAATTTGTTTTTTAATTTGATATTTTCAAGCGGAATTTTCTGAAAAATGCACTGCGGCTGTATAGAGTCCGCAGTGCATTTTTGATACTAATAAAATGAGGCCAAGTTGATGTTCATATACATATAAACGAATAAGGCTGGTCGTCCACTGGAAGCGTATTCGAGCGGCTACGCGCTTCGACTTCATGGGCGGCTATAGGCGGCTACAAGCGGCTCTGAGATGCGCGGCTACACGCTACAGGGGTCGTCCACTGCAAGCTTTTCATGCTGCTCAGTTTGAAGTGAATTTGACATAATAATTTTGTGATTTGAAAATGTAATATAGTCCAGTGCAATTAGTCGAAAAAAGGGCATGAAATTGCATTTCATGATGTACGAAATTTTTTTTTTTTTGGAATTTGTTTGCGTACATCTGACAATGTTAATACCAAGTTTGTGGGGTCGCAATGTGTTGGGAAAAGCCGCCATCTTGAAAAAGAGGTAGAGGTCGTTTATACCAAATAACCAGTTTCCATGCAATGATAGCTGAAAATGATCAGTAGCAAGGTGTTGGAGAATACAATTATCTATAAAATGAGCCCTCAACAAGGTCTGTAAGTTGATTTGGCTCAAAGTTATGGCCGCTCAAAGTTCAACCTTGATCATGTGGTTGGGGTTGAATACAGTTTTTTGCGGTTAACTCGTAAGATATTAATTTGTGTGGGATAATGCCGATTACCAAACTTAAAGCGCTAGTAATTACCTTTAGAATAAACCCTTAGTCATCGTTCGCGCTTGTATAGTTGTTGTATAATAATAATTATTATCACATACATATATTTTTAAGGTTTTAATGACTAACCCCAGTATAGGAAATTATTGTAATCGGTCCGAAAATCGAAATTGAAAATTTCGACGTATTTTCATCTTTCAAGGTCCCAGGAGGATTTTAAGCAAAAAATTGGGAGGAAGTATGTGTGTGTGCGTACGTATGTGGTCATTTTTTCCTGCACGATATCGCGCGAACCAAAAAAGATATCGACTTCGTCGAGGTGTCGTTCGAAGCGTATTAACCGAAATATGATCTGAAAAGATCGTTTTTCTGTTTAAGCGGTGTAAGTGATTTTGGTACCTGTACAATATAGCCCGAACCACGAAGGATATTGACTTACTTGAGGTGCCGTTCCGAAGCGTATTAGCGACAATATAATCTGAAAAGATTTTTATAATATTCGGTCGAGCGGTTTTTTGGTTAAAATGACATAAGTGATAATAAATGAAATATGATCCGAAAAGATTTTCATAAATTCGGTCGAACCGTTCTTTTTTTGTGTAAACGACGTTTATGATTTTTGTACCTGCACGATACCGCGCGAACTAAAAACTATATCGACTTCATTGAGGTGCCGAAAAAAGAATATTAACGAAGAAGTGATCTGAAAAAAATTTCATAATATTCGGTCGGGCCTTTTTTGTTTAAATAGAAAAACTTCGGCTAATTGTCAGAAAGACCTTAAATTGACAAGTTTTGCTAATATCTAATAAACTCGATGGAATGAGACCCGTTCTAAACGAAGTGATCTTTTTTGGGTTCTGCACAGCCATAGCCTTCGAACAAAATATCACTTGCCAAAATCCGACAACCTTTCAAAATTGTGCAAAAATTTCGTTGCCCTTTACGAAATGAGCACTTTTTGACGGGGAATTGTTTTCTACGCGAGATACAGTTTCAGGAAATTGCGGTTTATCCCGGGATTTCCGTAGCTACCACAAAATTTGTTCTTTTTGGCCAAGTCAGACAAGTACCTAACAGTTACAGTTTTGCTAATATCTCCGAAAAGCTTTGGAATTTCCAAATGAAGTCATTCGCTTCTCAGTTTGTCAACGGAGCTTCAGCACGCTCAATACGCATTTAAACAATCGCTTTAGTGGAGCGAATGAAATACGGAGGACATGTTTGTTTGTTAACGTTCAGGAAAGAGAAATTCTTTAGAAAAATCTGGTGGATTTACCACTATTATAGTTATTTGAACTAGCTTCTCTCGGGATTGCTTTGTCATCAGTTCTGATACTAGCCAATTTTCCACTAGTGCTAAACGTATAACTATTTTGTAAGAAGTCAGTTTATTGCATTTTCGTTCATCGTACTGGGAAGTTAATCGTGTGGACCGAAGGGGTCAAACCCACATCCCAACTAGTTATTATTATTGTTATCGTTATTATTTAATATGGCGCCCCAAAAAATTCTGCCATACCAAAGGGGAGCCCCTGTGCACGCCACTGAGTGTAGTTGCTTTCAGTTAACAAATTTAATTCAAACTTAGAAAAATATGTCACAATTCTTAATATTTACTTCAATAAAATTTCACTCTTTAACCAAATTCAATCTTTAATAAAATAACTCTCAAAATTCAATCTCTAATAAAATGACTCTAAAAAATTCAATCTCTAATAAAATGACACTCAAAATTCAGTCTTTAATAAAATGACACTCAAAATTCAGTCTTTAATAAAATTCTAATTAATAATCACTCTGGGACTTAATTTTAATCTCGTACGCCTTGAATCAAATAAACTTGTACAGTGGAGTTTTCTTCTTGGTTGCCTTCCGCTGGGTTTCTGGGTGACAATTTCTGCCTTTACTCTGAAATGATAATGCTTCTGATTAGAGACCTCTGTGGGTCTGAGATGCTAACTCAGTCTCGTTAGCGGATCTCGTATGGGATATGGGTGAAAACCTTCAACGCAGTTTTCGTTGGATATTGACTTGTCGCGTCAATAGATCCTTGGATTTATTAAGGAGAGTTCAACTCGATCTCCTTTTGGGTTGGGTGAAATCACTGTTTCGATAGAAAAAATTTCAAGCTCAATTTTTTCTAGAAGTCTTAAGCTTCAGCGCGCTTAAAGACAAAAAGTGATCTGAGTTTGACGCGGACTGTGCGCCGATATTTATTTTGCCCTGAAATTGGTGGGGAGCCTTGAATTTCGAATTTCGAAGTATATAATTTGGTTCATGGAGCCACTCAAACAGCTGATCGTCTCTTTCTCTTCTTCTTCTGTCAAATTGAAGTATTATTGTGAGTAAGTATACATAGTTTTCGTTGATATATTTTCTATTATCAGTTCGGTTTTCGCTCCCGACCGGGTCGGTCGCATCTTCTTGCGGCTGACCCCCAACTTCTAAATCTCAGCAATCAAATAACAGTTTTCTAAATTTTACTGTTAATCACAGTTTTAAATGAAACCATCGTGGTTTCTTATTAAGTTTTTCAGTATTCATTAAAAATTATCTTTGTTTTTACTCTGTTTTCTAACAGTATCAAGTGAATCTTTATAAATCCAAAAATTTGGTTTTCTAAATCTAGTGAAGTGTTTTCTATGTTGTGAACAAAACGTTTTTTGCCAATTTAAACAATCCCATGATGACTTATCTTTCTAACATGAACAAAAAGAGTGATTTTAAATTTTTGATAAACCTTTAAGGAATTTTAGACATGTGGTCGTACTTTAAAACTTGGTGAATTTGAGAATCTTTAACAAATAAGATGTTAAGCTTTGTAATCCAAATTAAAAACATGCTAGAGCAAGCACATTGTGTCTACCAGTCTCATATAACTCACTTTTAGAATTTAAAACTAATCAACCGGACTTAAACCTATGGATCATCGTGATTTTTTAGGATAATCACAAGGCAGCATAATTTTCAAAGAGTGGCCGCTATTTTTCATAGTGGATGAGTGCACGTGGAAATCTTTTCAACCATCCGTTATCTATATTACAATCAAAGGAGCTTTCATTTTTTAAAAAAAAACTAGGCTACATCCCAACTATTTTATAATTTAATCATGAAATTTTCATGAGGTGAAAATTACATTAGTGGTGGAGTGTGCGGTGCGTGGTTTCCACGGCGCCACGTGCTCCATGCCCATCACTATTGCTTTACAAAATCACCGTTACCAGGAATTTTTCGTCAGGCTGTATATTTATGCACACAGTTAACATCGCTTGGATAGGAGTGCCAGTTATCCCTTAAGTCTTTGGTGTGAGAAAATCTGTGAATTCGTAAATTTTGTCTGATACTGTAATCCGTGTCTAGTTGAGGTGAGGCAACTAGTCACAGCACCTGATGTATATTCATACAGCTAACCAACTTACAACGATCGAGACAAATTAGGATTGGCGAAATTTTCTGCATCAGCCGGATACATCACGGTCAGGCAACCTGTCTGTTTTGGGAGGTCGGACAGCAAGTCTTCCTGTGATCTTAGCCGAATGTCAGCACGTGGGTGGGGCCACTTGCTACACTGTTGGGGCTCATGCGGATGGATTTTACCAACACACATACTTTGACACATGACAACCGTTCCTGCCTGAAGCTTTTTGGTTAACCCTCAAGTGCCACGCTAGAACACCATCACCGGACGCATCTACGAACTTACACGAAGTCAGAGCCTTTCTGTCATTTAAAGAAATAAAAATATTCATAATCATAGTTCCTTACAGTTCCATCTTGTGTAATCCTTTTGACAACTTCTCACTTATTAATATAGAAGAGCTAAAAACTACAACTTTAGTCATTGTATCGTGGTCTATATAGCTGCAAGGCTGGACCAGTAAGAAACTCCATTGTGGGGTTCACTAGCTTTGCTAGTAAATTAATACACAACAACAACAACAACAACAATATTTTCTATTACTAATTTATTCACATTTATGTATTTTCAGATGATTTATGATGGTGGGAATTTCGGGAGGCGGAGTTTTGGACGTCAGTGTTGGCGGGTAAGTATTTTGTGGAACTTGTTTTTTCTGTTGATTAATTTTGCTTTCTTGTAGATTTGCCGACGGGGTTTTGGGAGTTTTGCGGCGGTGGATTTTCTAAGGTAATTCTTTGATTTATGTTGTTATTATTAATGATTTTATTTGCAGGTCAATACTTTTTTTAGTGTTTAGTGTAGTTTAAGTACATACTTTTGTGTTTTTTATAAAAATAAAGTTCTTTTCGTGGTGCAATTTCAATGTTTTTATATTCACGTTGTTGTTGTTGTTTGTTTTCAGCTTTTCGGATTTTCGCGTCTTTGGAGACGCGACATTCTCCCCCGCCTTGAAGCGTTTAGCTTCAAAATTGAGGTGAGATTGTGAAGTCAGTATTTCTTGCGTTGGCCTATTGTGGTATCGGAAATTTCCTTACGTTTTGGCCATAGATCGCTTGCTTGTTGAAGCCATGGTGGTCCTTTCCACCATAATTTATGTTGCCTTAGTTCTTCTGGGGTAGTTCCTCTGGTGGCGCAGTCTGCTGGATTTTCCTCCGTTCGCACATGATTCCAACTGCTCTGGTCTAGTAATTGGTGGATGCTTGAGATTCGGTTGGCCACGAATGTTTCCCACGAGGATGGATGTTTTCGTAGCCAAGCGAGCACGATGGTTGAATCAGTCCATGCCGTTGTTCTGATTTCCTCCACTTTCATGTCCTTCTTGATTTGGGCGAGTAGTTTGGCTAACAAGTATGCACCGCATAGCTCTAGTTTTGGCAATGATATCGTCTTTATTGGTGCTACCTTGCTTTTGGCTGCTACTAAATGACTGTGGATCTTTCCCGTCTTGTCTTGCGTTCGGATATATGCGGCTGCGGCATAAGCTTCGATGGATGCGTCACAAAATCCATGAAGTTCGATGGTTTGGACATCGTTGTTGGTTTGTATCCATCGAGGAATCTGAATGGTTTGGATTGTTGGGAGGTTTGAGCGGAATTTTCGCCATTGTTCTTCTATGCTGATTGGGACTGTCTCATCCCACTCGATCTTGAGAAGCCATAGGCTTTGTATTAGAATTTTGGCACTGATGATGATTGGCGTGAGCCATCCGATGGGGTCGAATAATTTGGCAATCTCGGATAATATTTTTCGCTTGGTGTATGTTTTGTCGTCGGATTCCATGGTTACTTTGTATGAGAGCGAATCTGTTGCGGGGTTCCATGATAATCCGAGTGCTTTGACTTCTTCTGCGTTGACCGCGAGGGGAAAAGAAATCTCTCGATCTGTTTCTGGTACCGTCCTTAGTATGTCGTCATGATTTGCTGCCCACTTCCTTAGTTTCAGACCTCCTGAACGAAGCAGATGGATCAGTTGTTGTTGTTTTTGGGTTGCCTCCATGATGGTGTCTGCTCCAGTCATTAGATCGTCGACGTAGAAATCATTTAGTACAGCCTCTGCGCCGATGGGATAATTATTGGCCTCATCCTTCGCCAATTGGTGCATCGTTCTTATGGCTAGAAATGGTGCGCTTTTTGTGCCAAATGTTACGGTCTTTAATTTATAGTCTTGTATGGGTTCGGTAGGGGAGCTTCTCCAGACGATTCGTTCATATTCTGCGTCCTGGGGATGTACCCGTATTTGGCGATACATTTTTTCGACATCCGCCATGTATGCGATGCGATGTTTTCTCCATCGCATTAGGATGGACATGAGGGAGTCCTGTATCACTGGGCCGTTCAGTAATGCGCTGTTTAGGGAGCTTCCGTTGGATGTGGGGCGTGATGCGTCAAATCCCAGTAGGAAAAGAGAGCATCCCAAATGAATAAAGGAGGCCTCCCTTGGGAGTTAGGGAGACCTCCCTCTACGTACCTTTTATTGTTCTTTTTCTCATAAACATGTCCGGAAAAGGGAGTACTCCATTTGTAACCTCTTGGAAAGTTAAAGTGGAGTTTTCTCTCTAACTCTTAATTTGAAATCTTATGGCTTTCAAAGGAGGCACATCATTTTTTACTCAGTAGGAGCAAATGGGGCGATATCACCTTAAGGGAGATATCTGGGAGATTAGAATTTTATTAGAAATAACCAATAAAAGAAATAAATAGTAATTCAACATAAATTGTATTCATAAAACGTAATCGTGATTGCAGTGCACTTAGGTTAGGTTGGTTAGGTTGAAATGGCTGCCCCCACCAGGGAGCCCACTTAGGCACGCCATTGGGCCCATTGTGATGCCATTCTGGTATTGGGACATAGTTCAGGCCATTTCAAGCCATTTCGAGCTTTTAATAAAGCGACAGAGTCTAGAGACACCAATATTTTGCAGCTCGCTCAATCCGTCAAGAAAAGGTGAGCCAAGTAGAGTCCCTCTTTTCCTTGCTAGGGCGGGACATGTACAGAGAAGATGGGAGACAGTTTCTTCCTCTTCTTCATTACCACAACTTCTACATAAGTCGTTGTGGGGGAGTCCTAATCTTTCGGCGTGTGGGCCGAAGGGACAGTGACCAGTCAGCACCCTTACCACATGGCTTATCTCCTTTTTGTTCAACTGAACCAGAGATTTTGAACGCTTTGCGTCTAAAGTTGGCCACATTGCATGAAGAGTGCGACAAACCGTTGCTGTGGTCCATCTCAGCCCGGCTCGAGCTAAGCTGATTTTTCTCACAGCTAGTTTATAGGTGGCTAAGGGCATTCCCATTTGGGTTAAGTGGGGTGTCCTTTCCACTTCGGTTCCCTGTCTAGCAAGCTCATCTGCCCTACAGTTTCCCCTAATCCCACTGTGTCCAGGAACCCAACACAGTGTTATATCAAACTGAGTGGCAGTCTCACACAGAGACCTGCGGCAGTTCAGAAGAGTCGTGGATGTTGTGACGACAGAATTAAGAGCCTTGAGGGCCGCCTGGCTATCCGATAGAATACATATATTCTTATGAGATATATTATTTATCTTCAGCCATTCGAGAGCCTCCCAGATCGCAGTGACTTCCGCTTGGAAGACGCTGCAGTGATCGGGTAGACGAAGAGAGGTATTTATATTTAATGCCTCGGAAAAGATACCAGAGCCTACATTATTCCCAATTTTTGAGCCATCTATGAAAATACATAATGACCCAGTTGGGATAACACCATCTGTCCAGTCATCTCTGGCCGGAATGATGGTATTGAAACCTTTCTCCAAGGTCCACGTAGGTGTAGTATAATCTAGGTTGTTCGCAGTGATGGCGAATTTCCTAAGGATGGATGAATGGCCATATGAGTATGGAGTCCATCCAAGAGAAGCCTTTGTCCTGGCAGCCGTCCAGGCTGCCATTTGCTCGGCGTGTATATCTAAAGGGGTAAGATGCAATAAGACATCCAGCGCAGCTGTAGGGGTGCTTCTCATTGCACCACTGATACACAGTTCAGCTGTTCTTTGGACCCTTTCCAGTATCTTGCGATACGTAATCTTCTGTAATGCAGTCCACCATACCGATATGCCATGCATAAGTATAGGTCTGATTACGGCTGTATAGAGCCAGTGGACGATGCGGGGTTTAAGGCCCCAGTTGACTCCGATCGTTTTCTGGCATAGGAAGAGAGCTGTTTTGGCCTTATTTGCTCTTTCTATAAGATTCGGTCTCCACGTTAGTTTCCTATCGAGTATGAGACCTAGAAATTTCGCATCCTCCTTTATATGCAGTGTTTCATTACAGAGTCTTAAAGGAGGAAAATTGGGAAGTCTATGCTTCTTTGTAAAGAGCACTACTTCAGTCTTGGTTGGGTTGACGCCTAGACCCTTTGTAGTGGCCCAATGAGAAAGAGTATTCAATGCTTGTTGCATTATATCTCTTATTGTTGAGATGTACTTGCCGGTCACCACCAGCACAATATCATCAGCATAGGCCACCGTGGTGCACCCAGACTCCTTTAGAGTTATCAATACTTCATTGACTGTCATATTCCAAAGGAGCGGCGATAAGACCCCACCTTGTGGTGTGCCTCTTTTAACCCGTCTGACTTCTTCCGAAAGCCCCAGGCTAGACTTTATGACCCTGCACCCTAGCAACTGATCAATAAAGGACCTGGAGCACCCATCAACATTCAGACGCTGGAGTGCCCTCGTGACCGCAGAGGGTTCAACATTGTTGAAAGCACCTTCAATATCTAGGAAAGCAGCCAACGTGAATTCCTTGAATTCAAGGGATCTTTCAATGACCGCTACCAAAGAGTGGAGAGCAGTGTCTACTGATTTACCTTTCGTGTAGGCATGCTGCGAGGGAGAAAGCAGTTTTTTATCAATGCTTTGCTTAACATGGATCTCCACAAGTCTTTCTAGTATCTTGAGGAGAAAGGATGTGAGACATATAGGTCTCAACTCTTTTGGATTGTGGTAGGAGATTTTACCCGCTTTCGGAATGAAAGCTACCTTCGCTACTCTCCAGGATGTTGGAATGTAGCTTAGGCTAAGGGAGCTCCTATAGATGGCTGCGAGCCAATTCAGAATTAGGTCACTGACTTTCTGAATTTCAATGGGATAAATTCCATCTGGTCCCGGTGTTTTATAAGGCATGAAGCCTTCTATGGACCACAGGAGTAAATCTCTGTTTATCAATCTGTCAATGGTGCCTAAATTATGTGTGCTAGCTGGGCCCTCAAAACCTGTTTCTGCAGATGCAGCAAGAGATGTTGAGCCAGGAAAGTGAGTATCGAGTAGGAGTTTCAGTGACTCCTGACTACTTGTGGTCCATGTACCGTCTGCTTGTTGCAGCATTTCTTGGCACATTGGGCTTTTCGAGAGAACCTTTCTCATTCTTGCGGCATCTGAAAAACCTTCTATTGTCGCACAAAAGGTTTTCCAGGATTCCCTTTTTGAGTTTCGCAGTTCGTATTTGAACTCCCTGAGACGACTTTTGTAGTTGTCCCAGTCCGAAGCCAAATTAGACCATTTGGCCTTATTGAAGGCCTTTCTGCTTTCAGACCTTAGTTTGAGAAGTCTGCTGTTCCACCAAGGGGGTTTGGTTTTACCCCCATATTTCCTAATGGGACAGGCTGCTTCTAATGCGTTATTCAGGAGGTTACTGAGATTTGTCACTTGATGTTCGAGATCTTCAGCATTCCAAGGGTGGGTGGGAACATCCTCAGGGAGGGATCTTTCCACTACTTGTCTGTATATGACCCAGTCTGTGTTCCGGACATTCCTGTAACCAGGGGCCTTCTTCACAGTTGGGTACATATTGATATTAAAAAGGATGACTCTGTGGTCAGAAAAAGAGTGTTCACTGGATACTCTCCAGTTTTCCACACGGTTGAGCAGATCTGGGGAAACAAGGGTAATATCCAAGACTTCTTGTCTTACCCTTGTGATGAACGTGGGTTCATTTCCCCTATTGCATAGCAAGAGATTGTGTTGTAGTAATAAATCAAAAAGCAACTCACCTCTTATATTTGTATCAGAGCTGCCCCAAACGGTGTTGTGAGCATTCGCATCACATCCAACGATGAGGCTGGCTCCACGACTAGCCGCTTCTTTTGCGGCAACAAAGAGACTGGAGTTGTCCAAATTTTCCTCATATGGTAGGTAGACAGATCCAATCCACGTAGGCCTACCGCCTTTCCTGTTGTCCAAGCAGGCCAGTACATTATCAGCATTGCTAAATTTAGACAACATAAAAGCGTTAAGGTCATTTTTGACAATTAAACAGGTTCTTGGCTTACCTCCCCCATTTCTGGGATACAGCAACCTGTATTTAGGAGTCCTGATTCCGCATACAAGGCCCCGGACGATCCAAGGCTCTTGTACCAGGACGACATCTATATCGGCCTTAGAAAGGCGTAAGCATAGGCTGGCGGATGCAGCCTTGCTGTGATGGAGATTAATCTGCGCTACTCTCAACATCGTGGTTGGGAGTAGTGGGATCAGTCTCGATCACCGTAATATCAGCCTCGTCCTCTTCCGGTGTGAGAGTAATATCATCATCTCCCACCGAAAGAAGTTGGGCAAAGTCACCCAGTTCATCCTCCGTCCTTGACGGCGAAGGAACTGAGAAGTTGGAATCCTCAGAGGATAAGAGAGGGTCGTTTGAACCCAGGGTTGGTAGGTGAGTATCCTCAGGCACCTTAGGATCAGCTACTCCTGTTCCTGTGTCATCCGCAATACTAGGTACATTGGGTTCAGCTACTTGCGTACCTGTGTCACCCGCAGTGCCAGGCACGTTGGAATCAGAAACATCCGTACCTGTGTCACCCGCAGTGCCTGAGGGCTCACCATCTGGAGCCCCAGGTGGAGCAGTTCCACTCTGGGGCAAAGAATCTTTTTTGTAAAGCCTCAGGGTGATTGAAGAAAACCCATAGCTTATGACGCATTCAGATTTCGCCAAAGGTCCCAGCGACTCCTCGCTAATTACTAATGTAACCGCTCGGCCGTCGCCTTTAGGGTCCTCCAGTTTCGTAATCCTCCACGAAGACGTCTGTAGCTGTGGGTTACTCAACCGAATGATATCCAGAATAGCCTGAGGCTCGGCTGGTTCTGCTGGGATCCAGGAACGCGCTCTTGGCCGATTCGGGATTTCCTCCCTCCTAACAACCTTGAGTTTGGCGCCTGGCCATGCTTCCCCAATTCTGGATATTGCTATTTTGTAGAGATCGACAGATCTCTGATCGGCACAAGCGATGAGCTTCACGCGGCCCTGAAACCATCCGCTATCGCGACAGTGAGGAGCAGTGCCAGGATGCTCCTGAAGTATTGGGAGGAAAATCGTCGCGAGCCTGACCTCAAGTTTCCTCCATTTATCAGGCAGAATGGTGCCATCTGGATCGTTTTCGTCGATGACGGCGATAACAATCTCACCTTCCAGCACTTGGCTGTAGGTTTTAGTAGTAGCAGGAAGTATGGAAGTGTTCCTGCTACGTTTAGCCTCAGGGTGATTAGGTTCCTCTAGGGACCTCTGACGCTTTGGGGCTGGGTTGCCAGTTTGCGAAGTTTGCTCGCCGGCGACCCGCGTCGCCCACCTTATCGAAGCTTGCTGCTTCTCGGTGAGTCCACCCTCCGCAACTCCCTTGTATCGGGCAAGGATTCTCTGGGCGCTGCGTAGCTCTTGGTAGTACACCCTTGATGGAGCACCTTTAGAGCCAGGCATTTTAGTTTTTTTAGCCTCCTTAGAGGCACCAGGAGACTGCACGAGTGCAGTTGAAGGGCCTGCTTCTGTTGAAGCAGTTGGCTTGGAGGGAATGGGGAGCTCCGGATTAGAGTCTAAAGCTCCTTTTTCCCTTTTACTCACCTTACTGCCCTTGCAGGCAGTAGGTTTGGTTTTGTTGGGAGCCCCCGAACTGGAGGCGATTGGTTTTTTAGGGTTTTTATTTTCCATAAAAGTCCCACGAGTAGTGCGGAAAGAGGGGTCCATCCTGCCAGAGCCGCTTACCAGGATAAGGCACTTGTACTCTCCGACCTTGCCCGGGCATCGGAGGGAACCGTTCGCGACCAGCACTCTTTAACCACTGGCTGGCCATGCAGCCATCGGCACGGTAAACACCTTAGCTTAGAAGTGGGGAAATAGGAAGAGGGAAGGAGAAGGAGAGAGAGAAAAGGTGAGGGTAAGTGGATGTACCTAGCTTAGTCTGGCCTCTTCGCAATTAGCCTGTTCGGCATGGGTGTCCCTACCAGTGCACTTAACTTAGACTTTTCACTCCAACGCACAAAGCTAAAATGGCGACTTTACTTGCCAAACCCTACTTAATCACTAACTCTTAAATGCATTTTGTTTATAAATTTGTAATCTCCCATATACTTTCGTACAGGGAACTCCCTAAAATATCTTATTTAGTTCGCTAGAGAGATTTGCTTGTAAAATTCTAATCTTCCATATACCTCCCTCGAGGAGATCTCGCTCCATTTCCTACTGGGATACTACACGCAGCTTCGTGGTTGTGCTACTTGGCTTGATGACGGCATGATGGGGGAGATAGCAGCATTCATATGTCGTTGTGCCGTCTGATGACTGCCTTTGCAGTGCTGATTCTGGGGTATCGGTCGCTGTCATGTGTCCTAATGTTAGGTACTCTCGGATGCATTTCTCATATTCGTCTTTTAGGGCTGGGTCTTGCTGGAATCGTCTTTCCATTTGGATGAGCGTTCGTATTGCTATGTTTCTGGATGATCCAAATTGGGCGTGCTCCTTTTCAGCTTTGAATGGAAGTCGAACCTGATAACGTCCATCGTTAGCCCTTGTGATGTTGTTGGCGTAGTGGGCTTCGCACAGTGATTCTTCCTTTGTCCATTTCGGTCTTGATGGAAGTTCTTCCAGCTCCTAGAATTTTCGCAGGTCATAATCCGGAGTTACCTGTGTGAAGAAGGTTTCTAAGTGTGTGTCCACTTGTGGCGTTAGATTCGTGTTTCCCGAGATGATCCAGCCAAATATTGTGTTTTGGCTTACTGGCGTACCATCTGGGCCCTTTCTTAAACCGTCCATGATGATATCAGAATATACGTCTGCTCCCAAGAGGATGTCTATATGGCCTGGCTTGTGGAAGGTTGGATCTGCTAATTGAAGTCCTTCCAGGTGTGTCCAGTTGTTTCTTGAGCATTCTCTGTCCGGTAATGGTTGCGTGATTTTTGTGAGGACGAAGGCTCGTGCTTGGATGGTTTTTGGTGGCTGAGTTCTTGACTGTAGCTGTAGCGTGACCTTATTTGTCATTTCTCCGGCTGGCATGCTTCCAAGTACGGTTATTACAGTTTGTGTGGATTCTTGCTTAAGTCGTAGATTCTGGACAACTGACTCTCGCACAAATGTTGATTGAGACCCTGGGTCGATCAATGCTCTGCAGACCTGTCGTCGACCTGTCGGTGATATTGCCGTGACCAGGGCTGTAGCTAGTAGAACCTGTTGGCTTTCATGTGGATATGCCTGGGACAGATGTGTGCTGGCCTGGGAGATCGGGGTTTCGATAATTGACGTATCCTCGTTGCTACTGGGTTGACTCTCCTGTTGAGTCCTATGGAGGGAAGTATGGTGCATTCCTCCACATTGAAAACATCGGTTGTTGCTAGGACATTGGGACACACGGTGGCTTGATCCTAGGCAGAAGATCCTTGGACTTAGCTAGTTTATATCGTTCGTTTATGTTTAGCTGTGCATACTTTGGGCATTTTCTGATGACGTGCGGACCTTTACATATATTACACGCGATATGACTTGTAACGTGAAATGCTTGTGTTCTTCGCTTTGAATGATCTTTTGGCTGAGTTTCGTAGCGATCATTTTAGCTTTTTCAAAAAAAAAAAAAAGCTTATACAGAGGCTCTGTCCGTCTGTCCGTCTGAAGCCTACTTTCATCTCTGAAAGTACTGCAGATACAGACTTGGGAAATATCTCAAAATGTAGCTCTTGGTCAAAAGACCAAAAACTGAGAAAATGGTCTGGAAATTTCAACCAGAAGTATATTTAACAACAAAAGTATATTTAACAACAAAAAAGAGATTTCTAATAAAGTCCATATATCGGTGGCCTAGAGGTAAGGCGCTGGAGTCCAATCCCAGGCGAACCAAGTTCAATCCCCGACCGCAAAATGGTGAAATAAAAAATTTTTTTTACTTCGGTGTAACTTGTTTTAATTCTATTTCTCACTAAATTATATTATTTAATAATGATACTCAGGAGAACATAAACATTTATTTAATTAAAAGTGCAAAAAAATCATTTTCTTGAGGTTTTATGGCTCTTCGGCAGCTTTATAAATCATTAAGAAATTTCGCGGAAATAATATAAATTATTTATTTGTTTATATGCATATTTTATATGCCGTTCATTTTATTATTGTTTATAGTCATGTAGGTGGTGCTGTAGACCAAAACAAAAATTTAATTTTATCGAACTTCGCTGTGGAATTGTCACAAAAAATATGTATGATTTAAATGAAACATTTGGTAGGTTTAAAACGAAAAGTAGATATCTAATTTTTACCAGGGCATATAAACGCTTACTGAAATGAATGAAAATTTATAAATTTAATTGCACGAACGATGTATTTAAGACCGTCCTTATAGTCCATGAATATAAGGAAGTGATTTTTCTCAGAATTTTTAATATTTTACAAACGATTTGCCCCATATCTAAAAAATTTTGCAGCCCTTTTTAACTTCCCAGTATAGGAAGTTATTGTAATCGGTCCGAAAATCGAAATCGAAAATTTCAACGTATTTTCATCTTTCAAGGTCCCAGGAGCATTTTAAGCAAAAAATTGGGAGGAAGTATGTGTGTGTGTGTGTGTGTGTATGTGCGTACGGATGTGGTCATTTTTTCCTGCACGATATCGCGCGAACCAAAACTGATATCGACTTCGTTGAGGTGTCGTTCGAAGCGTATCAACCGAAATATGATCTGAAAAGATTTTCATGAAATTCGGTCGAGCCGTTTTTTTGTTTAAGCGACGTAAGTGATTTTTGTACCTGCACGATATCGCCCGAACCACGAAAGATATTGACTTACTTGAGGTGCCGTTCGAAGCGTATTAGCGACAATATAATCTGAAAAGATTTTTATAATATTCGGTCCAGCGGTTTTTTGGTTTAAATGACTTAAGTGATTGTTGTACCTGCACGATATCCCGCGAACTATAAAATATATCGACTTAGTTGACGTGCCGTTCGAAGAGTATTAACCAAAATATGATCTGAAAAGATTTTCATAAAATTCGGTCCAGCCGTTTTTTTGTTTAAGCGGCGTAAGTGATTTTTGTACCTGCCCGATATGGCCCGAACCACAAAAGATATTGACTTACTTGAGGTGCCGTTCGAAGCGTATTAGCGACAATATAATCTGAAAAGATTTTTATAATATTCCGTTCAGAGGTTTTTTGGTTTAAGTCACTTAAGTGATTTTTGTACCTGCACGATACCGCGCGAACTAAAAACTATTTCGACTTCATTGAGGTGCCGAAAAACATTAAAACATCAATTTTATATACATTTTCGTCATCCTAATCTTGTAAGTGCGCACATTTAGTTTGACATTTTAGCGAAAATATTGATAAACAATTGTGACAAACTCTCAGTGTCATACATTATTCTATATTGCCAATTGTTCATTTATTATTAATATATCCAATCATAATATTCAACATCCATCATACTGGGAAGTTGATCGTGTGGACCGAACGGGTCGAACCCACATCCCAACTAGTTTAAAAGCATATTTTTAAGTTTTTATTAACTAAATTTGTATGTATTAGGCATAAAAACTGTTAAAATTAGTTCAGCCTAAACATTTCATAGGCACCGAACAAATTACTTTATTGCTGCAAAATTGATTGAAGGTCGGTGGGAGAGTGCGTAGCGCGTTGGATCCTCGATCCAGCGGCGCGTAGCGTTGCAGGTTCAAGCCCTGGTCGGGAAGATTTTTTTTTTCTCTTTTTCTTCTTTCTGAAATGATTTATTAACATATTAGTCAACCACTGATAGTATCAGCCATGGCCCGAAGGTCTAAGGCGAAGTACCGTCGTCTGTGGACTGTGTAGGGCTGCGAGTTTGATTCCGGCTGGCGGTGCTTTTTGTTCGTCATAATTTTTTTTTAATTTCCTTCGGGGATTTGTTTCATATGAAACAAGTTTTTGACATGAATACGTCTCTAAATTTGCTTCCAGAACAAAAAACGGTTATAACGAAATTGTGGCATATAGTTTTTATTTGCAGCTCAAAAACTATTGTATATTGTATATAGAAATATAACATGATGTGGGTGAAGAATCAAAGAATTTTATTGTTTACATTTTATTTCCTTTTTTTTAAGCTATGATGATTATATTGTAGTGTTTGTTAAATACTTTGTTAAGTTTTAGATTAGGCAGTCTCACAACTTATAACCTACATAAGCCTTTAACAAAAACTTTTCAAGATTAATTATATATAGCGTTGGTCAGTGTAATACTTATGAATCTCCATGGCCAAACTAGGATACAGCATTATGACAATAATTAAATCAATGCAACGTGAAATAAAAGTTCTAGTTAAGAACGGATTTGGCTTATTTAGCTTATTATAGATTGAGTTATAGCTCACAATTGAATATGTACCAAAAGTTTTAATTAGTCGCCGCTTTGAGTTTTTACCATCAACGCAGGCTTAGTTTATTATACTACAATAAATCATCATAGCTAAAAAAAAGTACTCAAATTCATCAAGAATCGAAACCTGGTCCTTCGCACCCCGATCTAGCGCCTTCCCATTACTCCAAACACTAACTTGTAGGTATGTGGCAATAAACATATATATTTATTTATGCTTACGTAAAAAGGTACATTCCAATGCTAGATATGTATAAAGTTTCGAAGGAAGTAAACAACTGAATTATGACAACAGATTTTCTATTAATTATGAAATGTATTTTGTATATTTTATGGAAATTGATAATCATAGGTAAAACAAAGAGTAATGTAATATTGCCATAGATGGTGTTCACTATTCTTTGTCATAGATGGGGTGCAATTAAAATATATCAATTCTTTCAAATTCTTGGCGGGTAATTATTAGTGTTGGTCTCATTACGAGGAGGGGGCACTTGTGTGTGTGCACGTGCAAATATGGATAAACAGATGCCTATGTTTTTCAGTAGATGTTCTACATTTAAAGAAAAGTGAAGTGCGTGCGTGATTTTTTCTTTAAAAATAAAAAAAAAGTTACATTGAAGTGTAAATTAATAAAAAAGGTGCGGTAAGCCGAATTTTTAACAGTAATACATGTATGTTTAAGTAAAGTAATATCTACACCTAATTCTGTTGTGCAAAGTGCTTCACATTAGATTTGCCTCCAATCCAAAGAAAAATGTTTAGATTCGTTTTATATAGTGTTTACATGTGTGATGTGCTTTTTTTTTCAATTTGACACATTCGAATTATTGGCCTCGATTCCCAGATCCGGCGGGTTGGAAGTGAGTGCGGTTATTCAACAGAAAGAACACCATGAAAAAGCGTAATTAGTGGCTAGTCTCTAGGCACAACATCCCACTAGTTTGCTGTTGACCGGGTTACTAATGGCTTCTAGAGTTCTAAACCGAGTTTTTAGAAATTCGCGTAATTCTGACCAAGTGGGTATTGATCGGTTTGATTTGTTGCTTTGGGATTGCTCCCATAATTCGTGTGTTTCTGCGGGTAGCTTCTGGACGAGTACGTGTATGAGAATGGGATCCCAATTCTTAGTGGAGATCTCCAGATTCTCTATGGGGGTGAGGCATTCGTGAGTCATTGTTTTTAACTCTTTGATTCCATGCGCAGTTTCTCTAGTTAGTTTGGGTTGATTGAGTAGCATATCGAGTTGAGTTTTGAGTAATGCTCGTTTATTGTCGTAGTTCTCGATAAGCAGCTACCATGCTGGTTCATAATTAGCGTCGGTTATTAACGTATTGCTGAGAAGTCTCAATGCTTCTCCGGATAAATGCGCTTTGAGGTATTGTAATTTTTGGGCTCCTGAGAGTGATGCCTTATTGTGGACGAGGCTGGAGAAGAGATCGAAGAATGATGGCCATGATGCATAGTCTCCGGCGAATGTCGGGATTGAAATTCGCGGAAGTTTTACATCATTGTTGTGATGGGAGATGTGGCTGCTGTTTAGTTCTGTGAATGACTGCTCGGCTCTTGCGGCTGGATCTGCGACTGAAAGATTTTTGTGATAATCTTCCTCGATTTTGGAGGACATGTCGATGTACGCTTGTTCGGTGTCGATATACCAATCTTCCTTAAAATACAGATGTTCATTTTCATCCTTTTTCGTTTTTATTGATGTGATCTGCCGATGATTATTCTTAAATTCTGCCCAGTCGTCGTCGAGTACCTTGAGTTTCTTTCGAAAATACTGCTCCGTTTTCCTGGATGGACCATCTTTTAAATAATTCCGGTAAGACCTTTCGAGTCTATCTCGAACTTCGTGTTGTTGCGCGATTAGGGCATCCATGCTGATTTATGTAACCTTTACTTTGTTTGAATAACTATCCGGCTCGAAGGACCAATGTTCAGAATTAGCAATTTAATCCTGACTAAATGAGGGGGGTGCCGGTAGGGTGTGATTCAATAAAAGTGTAGTTGCTTTCAGTTAACAAATTTAATTCAAACTTAGAAAAATATGTCACAATCCTTACTAATATTATAAATGCGAAAGTAACTCTGTCTGTCTGTCTGTCTGTCTGTCTGTCTGTTACGCTTTCACGCCTGAACCACTAAACCGATTTTGATGAAATTTGCTACAGACATAGTTTAGACCTTGGAGACGGACATAGGCTACTTTTTATGGAGAAAAAAAAAGGGTTTAAGGGGGAGAAATGGGGTTTAATAAGTTGTAAGGGGATTTTCTATCTTTACTTTTTTTTTCTATTGTATAAAAAGTAACTGACTGACAGACAACCCACAACCTAAACCGCTGGAGCTAAAGGGCTGAAATTTTGACAGTGCATCCCTATAATTGCGTGGACATCGACTAAAAAGCGATTTTTCGAAATTCAACCCCTAAGGGGGTGAAATGGGGTTTATCCAAACCGCTGGAGCTATAGGGCTGAAATTTGGACAATGCATCCCTATAATGGAGTGGACATCCACTATAAAGCGATTTTTCGAAATTCATCCCCTAAGGGGGTGAAATGGGGTTTATCCAAACCGTTGGAGCTATAGGGCTGAAATTTTGACAGTGCATCCCTATAATGGCGTGGACATCCGCTTAGAAGCGATTTTTCGAAATTCATCCCTTAAGGGGGTGAAATGGGGTTTACCCAAACCGCTGGAGCTATAGGCCTGAAATTTTGACAGTCCATCCCTATAATGGCGTGGACATCCACTATAAAGCGATTTTTCGAAATTCATCCCTTAAGGGGGTGAAATGGGGTTTATCCAAACCGCTGGAGCTATAGGGTTGAAATTTTAACAGTGCATCCCTATAATGACGTGGACATCCACTAAAGATCGATTTTCCGAAATTCATCCCCTACGGGTGTGAAATAGGGTTTTTACAAACCGCTAAAGCTATAGGGCTGAAATTTTGACAGTGCATCCCTATAATGACGTTTACATCCACTAAAGAGCGATTTTTCGAAATTCATCCCCTAAGGGTGTGAAATGGGGTTTTTACAAACCGCTAAAGCTATAGGGCTGAAATTTTGACAGTGCATCCCTATAATGACGTATACATCCAGTAATCCACTAAAGAGCGATTTTTCGAAATTCATCCCCTAAGGGTGTGAAATAGGGTTTTTACAAACCGCTAAAGCTATAGGGCTGAAATTTGGACAGTGCATCCCTATAATGGAGTGGACATCTACTATAAAGCGATTTTTCGAAATTCATCCCTTAAGGGGGTGAAATAGGGTTTATCCAAACCGCTGGAGCTATAGGGTTGAAATTTTAACAGTGCATCCCTATAATGGCGTGGACATCCACTATAAAGCGATTTTTCGAAATTCATCCCTTAAGAGGGTGAAATGGGGTTTATCCAAACCGCTGGAGCTATAGGGTTGAAATTTTAACAGTGGATCCCTATAATGACGTGGACATCCACTAAAGAGCGATTTTTCGAAATTCATCCCCTAAGGGTGTGAAATGGGGTTTTTACAAACGGCTAAAGCTATAGGGCTGAAATTTTGGCAGTGCATCCCTATAATGACGTTTACATCCACTAAAGAGCGATTTTTCGAAATTCATCCCCTAAGGGTGTGAAATGGGGTTTTTACAAACGGCTAAAGCTATAGGGCTGAAATTTGGACAGTGCATCCCTATAATGGAGTGGACATCCACTATAAAGCGATTTTTCGAAATTCATCCCTTAAGGGGGTGAAATGGGGTTTATCCAAACCGCTGCAGCTATAGGGTTGAAATTTTAACAGTGGATCCCTATAATGAGGGGGCCTCGGTAGCCTAGGGGTAAGGCGCCTGACTACTATCCCAGAGGTCCCGGGTTCGAATCGCGGCCAGCCCCACGGTCCTTCGCCTTTTCCACTTTTCCACCCACATAACTTTCCTTCTTTCTTCTCCCCTCTTTACATTCCTGATTCCTCCTGTCATAGCCTTTGCTAGTCCTTCCCTACGCCACCAAGCGCATGTCATCGGTTGGTTGAAGAGATTCAACTCGTTTCAGGAGGCATAACACTCCAGCGAGTTGTTTCTCAAATGCCCCGATGCCAGAGTCGCGAAATGGTTGGAAGTAGGTGGAATAAAAATATATATCGCGGCTAGGTTGTGGCAGCTCCTTCCTATGTACTTCTCTCTCTCTCTACTTCTCATCTTCCGGCTAGAGCTGCTGTTCGACATTCTATAGGAAAAAATAGATTGTCGAACAGTACAAAGGGGGCTTTCCCTAAGTCTCTAGTCTATCACATAACAAAAACTAGTTGGGATGTGGGTTCGACCCTTTCGGTCCACACGATCAACTTCCCAGTATGATGGATGTTGAATATTATGATTGGATATTTTAATAATAAATGAACAATAGGCAATATAGAATATATGCATAATACTGAGAATTTGTCACAATTGTTTATCAATATTTTCGCTAAAATGTCAAACTTAATGTGCGCACTTACAAGATTAGGATGACGAAATGTATATACATAAAATTGATGTATGAATGTTTTTCGGCACCTCAATGAAGTCGATATAGTTTTTAGTTCGCGCGGTATCGTGCAGGTACAAAAATCACTTAAGTCAGTTAAACCAGAAACCCGCTGGACCGAATATTATAAAAATATTTTCAGATTATATTGTCGCTAATACGCTTCGAACGGCACCTCAAGTAAGTCAACATCTTTTGTGGTTCGGGCCATATCGTGCAGGTACAAAAATCACTTACGCCGCTTAAACAAAAAAACGGCTCGACCGAATTTTATGAAAATCTTTTCAGATCATATTTTGGTTAATACTCTTCGAACGGCACGTCAACTAAGCCGATATCTTTTATAGTTCGCGCGATATCGTGCAGGTACAAAAATCACTTAAGTCATTTAAACCAAAAAACCGCTGGACCGAATATTATAAAAATCTTTTCAGATAATATTGTCGCTAATACGCTTCGAACGGCACCTCAAGTAAGTCAATATCTTTCGTGGTTCGGGCGATATCGTGCAGGTACAAAAATCACTTACGTCGCTCAAACAAAAAAACGGCTGGACCGATTTTCATGAAAATCTTTTCAGATCATATTCGGTTAATACGCTTCGAACAACACCTCAACGAAGCCGATATCAGTTTTGGTTCGCGCGATATCGTGCAGGAAAAAATGACCACATCCGTACGCACATACACACACACACACACACATACTTCCTCCCAATTTTTTGCTTAAAATGCTCCTGGGACCTTGAAAGATGAAAATACGTTGAAATTTTCAATTTCGATTTTCGGACCGATTACAATAACTTCCTATACTGGGAAGTTAAAAAAAAAAATGACGTGGACATCCACTAAAGAGCGATTTTTCGAAATTCATCCCCTAAGGGTGTGAAATGGGGTTTTTAACAACCGCTAAAGCTATAGGGCTGAAATTTTGACAGTGCATCCCTATAATGACGTTTACATCCACTAAAGAGCGATTTTTCGAAATTCATCCCCTAAGGGTGTGAAATGGGGTTTTTACAAACCGCTAAAGCTATAGGGCTAAAATTTTGACAGTGCATTCCTATAATGACGTTTACATTCCCTAAAGAACGATTTTTCGAAATTCATCCCCTAAGGGTGTGAAATAGGGTTTTTACAAACCGTTAAAGCTACAGGGCTGAAATTTGGACAGTGCATCCCTATAATGGAGTGGACATCCACTATAAAGCGATTTTTCGAAATTCATCCCTTAAGCGGGTGAAATAGGGTTTATCCAAACCGCTGGAGCTATAGGGTTGAAATTTTAACAGTGCATCCCTATAATGACGTGGACATCCACTAAAGAGCGATTTTTCGAAATTCATCCGCTAAGGGTGTGAAATGGGGTTTTTACAAACCGCTAAAGCTATAGGGCTGAAATTTTGACAGTGCATCCCTATAATCGCGTGGACATCCACTAAGAAGCGATTTTCGAAATTCATCCACTAAGGGGGTGAAATGGGGTTTACCCACACCGCTGGAGCTATAAGGCTGAAATTTTGACAGTGCATACCTATAATGGCGTGAACATCCACTAAGAAGCGATTTTTCAAAATTCATCCCCTAAGGGGTGAAACGGGGTTTATCCAAACCGCTAAACTTATAGGGCTGAAATTTTAACAGTGCATTCCTATAATGGCGTGGACATCCACTATAAGGCGATTTTTCGAAATTTATCCCTAAGGCGGTGAAATGGGGTTTACCCCAACCGCTGGAGCTATAGGGCTGAAATTTTGACAGTGCATCCTATAATGGCGTGAACATCCACTAAGAAGCGATTTTAAAATTCATCCCTTAAGCGGGTGAAATAGGGTTTATCCAAACCGCTGGAGCTATAGGGTTGAAATTTTAACAGTGCATCCGTATAATGACGTGGACATCCACTAAAGAGCGATTTTTCGAAATTCAATCGCTAAGGGTGTGAAATGGGGTTTTTACAAACCGCTAAAGCTATAGGGCTGAAATTTTGACAGTGGATCCTATAATCGCGTGGACATCCACTAAGAAGCGATTACTCGAAATGCATCCCCTAAGGGGATGAAATGGGGTTAACCCAAACCTCTGAAGCTGAAGGGCTGAAATTTGACAGTGCATCCCTATATTCACGTAGAAATGAATGACTCGAAATTCACTTTATTTAATATTCATTTGTGATTGCTTCATAATTTCTTACATCCACGTAAATAGGCGAACAAACTTAACGAACGTTCGTCAAACCCTAAAATTTAACTTCTATTGATGACATAAACATGCCAATCTCTGCTTCAAAACTTGCAGATTTGTTAAGCAGAGGTGATATTCGCAGCAATTTGTTTACCATATATATTAAAAAAATGCACTATAATAAACCCTTTTTAGGGATAATAACAGCTGACTTTTTTTTTTTTTTTTTAAGGAAAACATTGCACATAATAAACAGTTTTTAAAGGCGTTGCACGGCACGCGGGTTTTATGCTAGTTCTTAATATTTACTTCAATAAAATTTCACTCTTTAACCAAATTCAATTTTTAATAAAATAACTCTCAAAATTCAATCTCTAATAAAATGACTCTAAAAAATTCAATCTCTAATAAAATGACACTCAAAATTCAGTTTTTAATAAAATGACACTCAAAATTCAGTCTTTAATAAAATTCTAATTAATAATCACTCTGCGACTTAATTTTAATCTCGTACGCCTTGAATCAAATAAACTTGTACAGTGGAGTTTTCTTCTTGGTTGCCTTCCGCTGGGTTTCTGGGTGACAATTTCTGCCTTTACTCTGAAATGATAATGCTTCTGATTAGAGACCTCTGTGGGTCTGAGATGCTAACTCAGTCTCGTTAGCGGATCTCGTATGGGATATGGGTGAAAACAGAGATAACATAATACTCCGTATAAAAATGCGACAGCTAGAACAAAAAACCCGAACGCTTTTTGCCTCGGCAGGTCTCTGAGATTGCCTCCCTCTTAGCAACATATTCGAGTTTCTAGCTACACAAGGAGGCGAACGTGGTCATGGTCCGCAGCACAAGACTTTTCTTTCTTTCTTTCTCATCTTTCAAACGTTTGCCTCTAGCGCTACATTGAAGGATTTCCCTGATGCTTTGTATTTAACTATTTCTTAGAACATTCCGTGTATTATTTTAATGACTGTCTGAGATTCACTATCAATTTCACTTGATTTCAAATTCTTGGTGAGAGGATTTGCGATATTTTTAAAATAGGTACTTGGTTGAGGTTTTGGTTACGACTTTTTTTCTGGTATTTCGGTATTGACTAACTCGATTGATTTTAGAAACGAATTTAGGTAATTATTCTTTATTTTATTTTAGCTGAATTTTCGCTATTGGCTTAAAATGTTGGGTTTTGGCTTTTGTTGTAGGTATATTGTGGGTGTAGATTTTTGGACACATTTTTTATAAAAAATGCCACAAAGTCGCACAACCTGGAGAGTTGTTTGTATCACCCAAAGTTGCAAAGCGCATAAGTGCTTTTCATAAACGCTTGTACAATTAAATCCCCGCCCACAATAAAAAATCGTACGTGTGCTCAAAACAATTCGATCGTAATTGTTTTGGTAAAAACAAATTAAAAATAGGTTCAATACCTTCCTTGTTATTTGAAAACTCTTCAATTAATGAAAATGAGGAAAGGCTTCATGCCAAGTTAATTTTCAAGGAAGACGTATGAGAGAAGGAATTCAGTCTCGGACTTGTAATTACAGGATTTATCCGTTTTAGAGTCCCCTTGTCAACTGTTAAATATTGAGCCGGTAAATATATACATATACCTACTGCAAACAATGTGTGGAAGATGAAAAAAAAGTATATTACAACCGGGTTATTCCATATCAAACCAACCAATGGTTTGGACCTCACCACCTCCGATTGTTATAATTTTTTATATTTGTTCTTCTGGTGGAAACTAAAAAAAAACAAATTTTCAAATTTTTGTCCTTCTATTGTTTTAGTTATAAATTTTCAAAAAGTCGAAAACCTTAAATTTTCAACAAATTTTGAAATCTTTAAATTGATCTAGTTCAAAAACTATTTGACATAGAAAGCTGAAAGTAGCACTAGTTTCTTTTGCTTTAATTTGATATACATATGTTGTTACGAAATTAGCATTGGAAACACTCATCCCCTGTTACTGTACATTATAATAATTGAGTTGTCTGTTTCCCAGCTTATGATCTATTTACCTTTGCTTGAATTGCTAATATTTTGTTAATTATTTAAAATAAATTATCTGTGGTTAATTGCACCTACGCTCACGAGTTTTTATTTTCTGCAATATACAACATAGTATTATTAGAAAGAATAAAACTTTTTCCGGCATTTTGAAAATTTTGTTTTTGAAATATCTCAAAATAATGTTTTTTCAAATTTTTGAAAAAATTATATTTTGTACACACAATTTTAACGTACATAGAATGCCAAAATTTAGGATGGGACGACATTGGGATCATATAGAAATAATTTTTTTTAGGTTCTTGAAAAATTGAACGTCCAATGAACGCAATATAAGAAAACATTTACTTGCGGAAGAGCTGATACCAACCGCTAATAATGTCGCCATTTACTAATTTGGGTATGGCGAATTCAATAGAAATAAAGTCAACCCTCTAACTTGATCGAAAACTACCCCCATTACAACCTTTATTACTAAATTGGAGTGGTTCATCGGAGGTGGTGAGGTCCAAACCATTGGTTGGTTTGATATGGAATGACCCGGTTGTAATATACTTTTTTTTTCATCTTCCACACATTGCAGTAGGTATATGTATATATTTACCGGCTCAATATTTAACTGTTGACAAGGGGACTCTAAAACGGATAAATCCTGTAATTACAAGTCCGAGACTGAATTCCTTCTCTCATACGTTTTCCCTGAAAATTGACTTGGCATGAAGCCTTTCCTCATTTTCATTAATTGAAGAGTTTTCAAATAAGAAGGAAGGTATTGAACCTATTTTTAATTTGTTTTTACCAAAACAATTACGATCGAATTGTTTTGAGCAGACGTACGATTTTTTATTGTGGGCGGGGATTTAATTGTACAAGCGTTTATGAAAAGCACTTATGCGCTTTGCAACCTTGGGTGATACAAACAACTCTCCAGGTTGTGCGACTTTGTGGCATTTTTTATAAAAAATGTGTCCAAAAATCTACACCCACAATATACCTACAACAAAAGCCAAAACCCAACATTTTAAGCCAAAAGCGAAAATTCAGCTAAAATAAAATAAAGAATAATTACCTAAATTCGTTTCTAAAATCAATCGAGTTAGTCAATACCGAAATACCAGAAAAAAAAGTCGTAACCAAAACCTCAACCAAGTACCTATTTTAAAAATATCGCAAATCCTCTCACCAAGAATTTGAAATCAAGTGAAACTGATAGTGAATCTCAGACAGTCATTAAAAAAATACACGGAATGTTCTAAGAAATAGTTAAATACAAAGCATCAGGGAAATCCTTCAATGTAGCGCTAGAGGCAAACGTTTGAAAGATGAGAAAGAAAGAAAGATGTTGCGAGAAACATTCTGTTGTCAGTTCCTTTCCTTGCCCCCCTAAAATTCTAGCTTCCTTATCCACAAACTCACCGCATGTCTTGTGCTGCGGACCATGGCCAAGTTCGCCTCCTTGTGTAGCTAGAAACTCGAATATGTTGCATGTTGCTAAGGGGGAGGCAATCTCAGAGGCCTGCCGAGGTAAAAAGCGTTCGGGTTTTTTGTTCTAGCTGTCGCATCTTTATACGGAGTATATGTTATCTCTGGTGAAAACCTTCAACGCAGTTTTCGTTGGATATTGACTTGTCGCGTCAATAGATCCTTGGATTTATTTAGGAGAGTTCAACTCGATCTCCTTTTGGGTTGGGTGAAATCACTGTTTCGATAGAAAAAATTTCAAGCTCAATTTTTTCTAGAAGTCTTAAGCTTCAGCGCGCTTAAAGACCAAAAGTGATCTGAGTTTGACGCGGACTGTGCGCCGATATTTATTTTGCCCTGAAATTGGTGGGGAACCTTGAATTTCGAATTTCGAAGTATATAATTTGGTTCATGGAGCCACTCAAACAGCTGATCGTCTCTTTCTCTTCTTCTTCTGTCAAATTGAAGTATTATTGCGGGTAAGTATACATAGTTTTCGTTGATATATTTTCTATTACTAATTTATTCACATTTATGTATTTTCAGATGATTTATGATGGTGGGAATTTCGGGAGGCGGAGTTTTGGACGTCAGTGTTGGCGGGTAAGTATTTTGTGGAACTTGTTTTTTCTGTTGATTAATTTTGCTTTCTTGTAGATTTGCCGACGGGGTTTTGGGAGTTTTGCGGCGGTGGATTTTTTAAGGTAATTCTTTGATTTATGTTGTTATTATTAATGATTTTATTTGCAGGTCAATACTTTTTTTAGTGTTTAGTGTAGTTTAAGTACATACTTTTGTGTTTTTTATAAAAATAAAGTTCTTTTCGTGGTGCAATTTCAATGTTTTTATTTTCATGTTGTTGTTGTTTGTTTTCAGCTTTTCGGATTTTCGCGTCTTTGGAGACCTGACAGTATGAATGCAATCAGAAACAAAGAAGCCGCCTTTCGAGCATACAAGAGTTTTCCGAGTGAATCGCTCCGCCTAGAATATACATATAAAACTTAGAAACTCCTGTAAAGTCACCATCAGGAATGTCAAAAATTCATTTGACAGCAAGTTGAGAAGTAAACTCCTTAACGCAACTTCTGGTAGAAAAAACTTCTGGTGCTTGGTAAGCTCCATTAAGAAGAATTTCACTTCATCCACAATTCCTTCACTTATCCACAATGAGAAGGTGATAACAAACAGCAAATCCAAGGCCGATTTACTAGCATCTCTCTTTGCATCAAATTCTTCTCTACCCGAAACTGTTACGCTACCCCCAGTTCTCGAGCACAATGCTCATTTAATGCCCAGGGTTTTCTTCAGGACTCGCGAGGTGTACAGATGTCTCAAAGAGCTCGACGCCAATAAATCCACTGGACCCGATAATATACCCCCCATCGTCTTAAAACAATGCGCCTCACCTTTGGCTAAACCTCTGCGCAAACTTTTTGCCCTATCATACTTCTCCGGAGTTTATCCAGATTCTTGGAAAATTGCCCATGTTCAGCCCATACCGAAAAAATGTGACTCCAGCGATCCCTCCAACTACCGCCCAATAGCAATTACTACTATTCTCTCCAAAACCATGGAGACGATAATCAACAAAAAGCTAATGGGATATCTAGAATCCAACCAACTTATCAACGGCAAACAATACGGCTTCCGACAAAAAAGATCCACTGGTGATCTTTTAGTTTGCCTTACGGAGCACCTCCATCAAAGTTTGCATGGATCTGGTGAATCCAGTTTTGTTGCTTTGGATATCTCCAAGGATTTTGATAGAGTATGGCACTCAGCCTTGTTAGCTAAACTCAAAGCTATTGGAATTGACTCGCTTCTGTATAAGTGGGTTGAGAGTTTCCTTTCCGGCCGTTCAATTAAGGTATTATTGGATGGCGTCAAATCTGAATCTCATCCCATCTCTGCGGGAGTCCCCCAGGGGCCAATTTTATCACCAGCCCTATTTCTCATTTTTATAAATGACCTACTTTCAGTCCCCTCCAACCCCCTTCTCAGCTTCGCTGACGACGGTACTCTACGTTACTCGTACAGATTCGATACAAGACAGACTCATGCCAGATCCTGTCTTGATGATCGCGAACTAATGTCCAAGTCGATTAATAACGACATTAAGCTGATTCTAGAGTGGGGAAAGAAGAATCGTGTTGAATTCAACTCCGACAAAACCAAGTACTGTCTTATCTCCAAAAAGAAGTTCAACACCTCACCATCCTTGAAAGTGGATGACGTGGTACTAAAGGCCGACCCATCCCTACACATCTTAGGCGTGACTTTAGCCAAAGACTTGCGATGGAATGACCACATATTCCAAATCGCCAAACAAGGATCTCAGTGCTTGGGATTTCTTAAGAGGTGCAAGTTCCTCCTCCAGCCATCGGCCCGTGCTGTTATTTATAAATCCTAAATTCGGCCTCTTCTCGAATATAACTCCATCGATTGGGGCGGCGCTCCAATAACCACCTTGGCATGGTTAGATAAGGTCCAAAAAAGGGCCCTTAAACTAATTGATGGCGACACCATTTGCTCCACCGTCGACCCCTTGAGCCACCGTAGGAATGTTGCTGCACTGACAAAATTTTATCGCTACTTTCATAGTGACTCCGAGCTAAAAGCTCTTCTGCCTCCACGGAAATCCTATACCGGCAGCACCATATTAGGCCACTCGTCTCATTCCCTCCACCTGCAACTCCCCCTTTCACGCACTCAACAAGATATGAATTCGTTTGAAAATAGAACAACTCGACTGTGCAATAATCTCTCGCAGTCAGTTTTTCCGAGCTCCTACAACATCCAAGAGTTCAAACGCAGGGTTCATCACCACCTTCTTCAATACTCCCCCGTACCTTTATAATCCTTAACCTATTCCCCCTCCCTCCCTCCCGTACTAAGCTTACTGTTAGACATTGCACCATGACATGACAAATGACATGACAGACTGGTAGTACAAAGGGTTACTCCTGAGCTTGGCACTGCCACATAAAAAAAAAACTCGATGGTATAAGCCCGTTCTAAACGAAGTGATTTTTTTTGTATTCTTCACAGCGGTAGCCTTCCAACAAAATATCACTTGTCAAAATCCGACAACCTATAAAAAAAGGGCAAAAATTTCGTTACCCTTTACAAACATCACGAATTGTTCAAACTTTGGCACTTTTTGACGGGAATTGTTTTCTTCGTGTGATACAGTTTCAGGAAATTTAAATTTGGTCAAGTCTAACAAGTACTTTACATTGATTAGTTTTGCTAGTATCTCCGAAAACCTTTGGAATTTCCAAATGGAGTCATTTGGAGTTTGAAAAAATCTATACCTGAACAGGGTGGTGATGACGCCGACCTCATTTCGTCATTTTCCTTTGGGATGAGTGTTGATGAAGATGGCAGCATGAAAAAAGTGGAGATATAAGAGGTAGATGGATAACCCGCAAAATTTTTTATTCCTTATTACCTATGGACTAGGCTTATTTGTATTATATTCAAAGGTGTTGCGCAAGAGAATGCGGCGCATGACCAAGTTTTCCCAGCTCAAAAACCATTGGTTCTACGTAAATTTAATATACGACCTTTTTATGCAGATTCATCTCACGAACAATATTTACTTAGTTTGCGGTTTTTGTCGTTAAATTCAATTGGCAATAATTTATACTTTTATAATTTATAGTTATACTTTTTGTACAGTAAGCAACTAAATGTATGGATGTAGAAGATATCATTATTGACAACAGTCTATTATTTCTCCACTTTATTTTCTGTTGCTTTGAACTATTTTGAAACAAATTCATCACTGTCAATAAATTTAGTCTCTCGCCAAAAGACTGAATACTGTATTATCGACTCTAAATTTTAGTCACTGAATTCACACAGGCCCTAAATTACGGCTAGACTAAATTATTGAAAAGGATGGTATTGCAGTGCGATTTAGTCTTTTCACGAGGAAGCTGAAGTTGACAGTTATATCCTGAACTTCGTTTCGATGTTATGTTTGTTGAGAATCTATACACTTAATTTATGTACATATATGGCTGGAGTTTACTCCTAAAAAACGATTATCAAGGCAAGCGGTAGTTTGCCGAGTTCGCAAGGGCAAACAGCTAATGCCGTATTTACGCCTAAACATAGAAAACAAGGTATTTTTTTTATAAAATTATGCGATTTATCACCTTTTTATAAGCAATATAAGTAACTTTTCATTTGTAACCGATACCCAAAATATAAATAATATATTATTCCATGAGTTTTTTTTCCTATCATTCTTCGTTTTCTTTATTTTTACATTTTTTACATTTCGAATCGAACTTTTTTCTTCTCCTTCAGTCTAAAAAAGTGGGTACTCAAAATTATTCTGTCAGATGGCGCTCTAAGTTATTTCAATTGCTCAATAAATGAGATGGTGCTACTAGTTAGTCGAAAAGTGTTTACTCGAACTGTTGATGGCATTAGATGATTAACAAAATGTATTCATTTAAAGTAGTTAGTCGCAACTATGGTATCAGATTGCGTTAGGTACTATAAAAAACATGTAGTTCACAGTACAAATGTACAGTAAAATTTTGAAATACTGAATGAAGAGATCGTAATCGTAATTTATTTCTAAAAATATGACATATTCGTTACAAGTTAGTCAAATCCAGCACTTCTGATGCCAAATGTTGGGTAATTAACAAAAAGTGTACGCATGGTACGCGTCTCAAGAGGGCGGATTACCATTTTCTTCACAACCCCCTCGACATGGGTATCTATCAAATGAAAGGGTATGATAAGTAGAATACAATAAGCAATATAGTATACTCAATAAAAAGTTAGATCCACCGAGGCCACCTCAAGAGGATGCATTACCATTTTCTTCACAACCCCCTCGACATGGGTATCAAATGAAAGGGCATGATAAGTAGAACACAATAAGCTATGTCTTTATATCCATGGCGGCCGTCTCAAGAGGGCGGACTACCATTTCTTCACCACCACCTCGACATAGGTATCAATTGAAAGGGTATCATAAGTAGAATACCATAAGCGATATAATATACTCAATATCTGGTTAGATCCATGGCTGTCATCTCAAGAGGGCGGATTACCATTTTCTTCACAACCCCCTCGACATTGGTATCAAATGAAAGGGTATGATAAGTAGAATACAATAAGCTATGTCTTTATATCCATGGCGGTCGTCTCAAGAGGGCGGACTACCATTTCTTCACCACCACCTCGACATAGGTATCAATTGAAAGGGTATCATAAGTAGAATACCATAAGCGATATAATATACTCAATATCTGGTTAGATCCATGGCTGTCATCTCAAGAGGGCGGATCATCATTTTCTTCACAACCCCCTCGACATGGTTATCAAATTAAAGGGTATGATAAGTAGAATACAATAAGCAATATAGTATACTCAATAAATAGTTAGATCCACCGAGGCCACCTCAAGAGGACGTATTACCATTTTCTTCGCAACCCCCACGACATGGGTATCAAATGAAAGGGTATGATAAGTGGAATACAATAAGCTATGTCTTTATATCCATGGCGGCCGTCTCAAGAGGGCCGACTACCATTTCTTTACCACCACCTCGACATAGGTATCAATTGAAAGGGTATCATAAGTAGAATACCATAAGCGATATAATATACTCAATATCTGGTTAGATCCATGGCTGTCATCTCAAGAGGGGGCATTACCATTTTCTTCACAATCCCCTCGACATGGGTATGAAATGGCAGGGTATGATAAGTAGAATATAATAAGCAATATAGTATACTCAATAAATAGTTAGATCCACCGAGGCCACCTCAAGAGGACGTATTGCCATTTTCTTCTCAACCCCCACGACATGGGTATCAAATGAAAGGGAATGATAAGTAGGACACAATAAGCGATTTAGTATACCTACTTAAAATATATTTAGATCCACGGCGGTTATCTCAAGAGGGCGGATTACCATTTTCTTCACAACCCCCTCGACATGGGTATCAAATGAAAGGGCATGATAAGTAGAACACAATAAGCTATGTCTTTATATCCATGGCGGCCGTCTCAAGAGGGCGGACTACCATTTCTTCACCACCACCTCGACATAGGTATCAATTGAAAGGGTATCAGAAGTAGAATACCATAAGCGATATAATATACTCAATATCTGGTTAGATCCATGGCTGTCATCTCAAGAGGGCGTATTACCATTTTCTTCACAATCCCCTCGACATGGGTATCAAATGAAAGGGTATGATAAGCAGAATACAATAAGCAATATAGTATACTCATTAAATAGTTAGATCCACCAAGGCCACCTCAAGAGGACGTATTGCCATTTTCTTCTCAACCCCCACGACATGGGTATCAAATGAAAGGGAATGATAAGTAGAATACAATAAGCAATATAGTATACTCAATAAATAGTTAGATCCACCGAGGCCACCTCAAGAGGACGTATTACCATTTTCTTCGCAACCCCCACGACATGGGTATCAAATGAAAGGGTATGATAAGTGGAATACAATAAGCTATGTCTTTATATCCATGGCGGCCGTCTCAAGAGGGCCGACTACCATTTCTTTACCACCACCTCGACATAGGTATCAATTGAAAGGGTATCATAAGTAGAATACCATAAGCGATATAATATACTCAATATCTGGTTAGATCCATGGCTGTCATCTCAAGAGGGCGGATTATCATTTTCTTCACAGCCCCCTCGACATGGGTATCAAATGAAAGGGTATGATAAGTAGAACACAATAAGCTATGTCTATATCCACGGCGGCCGTCTCAAGAGGGCGGACTACCATTTCTTCACCACCACCTCGACATAGGTATCAATTGAAAGGGTATCATAAGTAGAATACCATAAGCGATATAATATACTCAATATCTGGTTAGATCCATGGCTGTCATTTCAAGAGGGCGGATTATCATTTTCTTCACAGCCCCCTCGACATGGGTATCAAATGAAAGGGTATGATAAGTAGAACACAATAAGCTATGTCTTTATATCCATGGCGGCCGTCTCAAGAGGGCGGACTACCATTTCTTCACCACCACCTCGACATAGGTAACAATTGAAACGGTATCATAAGTAGAATACCATAAGCTATATAATATACTCAATATCTGGTTAGATCCATGGCTGTCATCTCAAGAGGGCGTATTACCATTTTCTTCACAATCCCCTCGACACGGGTATCAAA